>JAFFST010052217.1:77071-95099 GCA_022414735.1 Noturus placidus
TATATAAACACTAATAACTAATCACAATTGTTTCTAAAGACTAATTACTAATCACAATTTTCCCCAACGACTAATCACTAATCACCATTCTTCTCAGTGACCAACAACCAATCACCATTCACCATTCTTCCCAATAACCAATCACTGATCAAAACTGTTTCCAATTACCAATCACTAATCACCATTGTTCTAACAACCAATTATTGATAATCAATGCTCCCAGCGACCAATCACTGATCACCATTGTTTCCAACAACCAATCACTGATTACCATTCTTCCCAATGACCAATCTCTAATCACCATTGTTTCCAATTACCGATCACTAATCACCATTGTATGTCTAAAGTGTCCGTAGAGTATGAATGTGTGTGTGTGTGTGAGTGTGTATGTGATTGTGCCCTGCGATGGACTGGCACCCTGTCCAGGGTGTACCCCGCCTTGTGCCCGATCCCTCCTGGGATAGGCTCCAGGTTCCCCGTGACCCTGAAAAGGAGTAAGCGGTTGAAGATGGATGGATGGATGGATAATCACCATTGTTTTCAATTACCAATCACTGATCACCATTGTTTCCATTTACCAATCACTGATCACCATTGTTTCCAATTACCAATCACTAATCAGCATTGTACCCACAACTGAACTCTGATCACCATTCTTCCCGATGTTTGTATTCTTGATAGAACTTACAGTATTTTCTAAATACTGGTGCTATGGCCAAGAGACAAGTTCAAATCTGCAGGGTGTCAAATATGTCAGGAACCAATGAGACTAAAACTAATACTTAATTTTGTATTTATTATTTACAACATATGCTCTACATGTTCACCGTTACATTCTATACATTTTCTCAGCCACTGCATCATGTTTCTTGATGGCTTGCCATGCAGTTTTTCATGATGATTCAATTAATACTATGGCTGCAACTAATGATTATTTTCATAATCGATTAGGTGGTCAATCAAGACTGAAAAGAACCCAATACACACAGACACACCAGAATATATATTATTTATTTAAGACTGTAGATTAATGCCATGCTTTTTTGCATCTACAAAAAATAATACATAAATACTTTGTATATTTATATAAATACAGTATAGTATAGTATTTATGCAGTACTTTTTATGGATAATCCAAAAGCACTGAATTCTGAAATCCCTGGGTTATTGGTAGAACCTATCATTCCCCAGGGATTGATTCAAATACCAGGTTCAATTACATTTTCTTGTTGTTGTGACATTCAATTTGACTCTCTGAATGATCTTTTGTTTATTTTATCCATCAATGCGACACCTGAACTTATCTACCAGTTATAGGTTTTTGCAAATTATCATTTCATTTGTAAATAAATTTGAAATAAATCCATCAATGAATGATCGTCAGCTCAGCTAACGTGATATTTGTGAATGCATGCGAATAACCAGACTGATTAATTTTAAAACATCTCATTTGAATATATTTTAATACATTTAACAAAAATCAATATTATTTAAACATTTTTAAAACGTTCTTACCGACCACTTGCAATTACACCACTGACCACTAGGGGTCCGCGGAAATGCTGCACTAGACAGTAGAGTATACAGTGCATAGTGTAAGTGAATACATCATTTGGGACACAACTTTAGTATTTACTCTCCAAAGCGTGTTTTTGGAACAGAAGTAACGTAATAAGTAAATGTGCCCCGTGCCAGGCGCAGACCAACTAATCGATAATGAGATTCCTTGACAACGATTTTCATAATCAATTATCTATTTTATCAATTAGTTGTTACAGCTCTAATTAATATGCAAATTAGCTTATGACATCATCTGGTAAATAACTTTTTGAGCACGCTTTAGCTACTTTCTCCTAATCTCATATCTTTACAACAAGGAAAACATTTCAACATTTTTAAAAAAGAAAAATCAAAAACAGGTCCTGCTTGTTGGGTTGTGTGAATGTTGAAATTCATCCAAACACATTCATCTGTGTGTCTGAGATAAGTCTGGATGCTCTCAGTACACAGTAAATGATATAAGGCTTAATTTTCATAATTTAAGTGCATTATCATAACCCAAGGCATAAGATCACAGAATTTGATATATTTTGCATTGGACTGTACTCACTGATTGTCAGTCCACAATAGGGGTGTGCACATTTTTTTTAATACCCACTGTGAATTATGAATGTATAAAGTGAATTTTAAGTAAATGAATAGATTAGAATAGATAACTTAATAGTCTCATGTCATTACCATACCATACAAGTTAATCACATTTTTTGTATTAAATACAAAAAAAAAAAAAAACCAAAATGCAGCCATTTCAGCAAATCTTGTACAAATGTCGCATTGCTGCCTGAGATGGTTTAACAGCTTTTCTAATGGTTAAATGCATGTTTTTTTGGATCCCGTATTGAAAAATTATTGTACAAAATCGTGTTTCAGCTTTAGGAGTTACAATCGTGGAGTTCTTGTGACTGTGACAGTGAGGAAGTATTTGAACATGCTAAGTACACCCCTTCACATTAGGCAGTCACTGCAGAGTGGAAGTTGACACCTTAATTTAAGAACCCCTAAGCAAGAAAAAGATTTAATCAAAGGATTAAATTATTTTACATTACAAGACCCCTGGAGACACATTGAAGACAAGACAGAGAGAGAGAGAGAGAGCGTGTGAGAGAAAGTGCGACAGACAGAGAGGATTAAATGTTCAAACGATGTTCTTCTTATTCAGACTGTTAAAAAAATGAGAAGAAGAGGTTTAAAGAAAAGAAAGAAAGAAACGTACTGTGTGTTGAGAAAGAACGGAGCAGAGATATGTTTGGAAAGTTCAGCTTGGAAAATTGGAAATTCAGGGTCACAATATTATTTAAAAAAAGAAGGGGGAAAAAAGACAAACAAAACAAAACTGACCAGCAAACAGTTGCACAATCTCTGTTGCTTTATGGAAATAATGTGCTTTCAGGACACACAGAATTTTGTCTATTATATGTATTAAAACCTGGCAAGTCATTACATCTGTTATACTGTTATATCTCTCTTTCTCTCTCTCTCTTGCTCACACACACACACACACACACACACACACACACACACACACACACACACACACTCACAGACAAACACACACATGCAAAGGCTGGACTGGACTGATTATCAGCAACACAATAGACAGAGAGCGAGAGAGAAAATGCGAGACAGAGAAATGTCTCATGAATAATAAAAATTATAATAATCTAGCCTATACACTGTGACAAACAATCTGTCCTTTTCACTGCACTTGTTTACTGTGGCTACTCTTCCTGAAATTATTAGATGCGGTATTATTATATAGATATTCTAGAGAATAGATATTATTCCTAACAATACTGATCACTTAATGGCTCAAGTTGGCAACAAGTGCTTTTTTTTCTGTCTGCATGACAACTGCATAAAAAGGCCTGGGATCTTTAATCCATCATACTCATTTATATACGTAATTATGATCACATTTCGGAGGACTGTGAGCATGACTAAGTGCTGTAATATAACAGGATTTTATAGGTTGTAAATTACATTAACAGGAACTGTGTTGATGTGAATCATATCCTTCTCTTTCTGGGATTAGTAATATTGTTATCATGGTTATGATAATATATGCTGCTAATTTTCAATGTTGACTCTGCATGAACTGTATGCCATGGTCTGTGTGGTAAATGAATATTTATTATGTACACTGAGTACACTACCGGTCAAAAGTTTAGACACACTCATTCTTTATTCGTATTATTTTCCCACATTTTAAAATAATAATAAAATTATCAAAAAAAGAGCACAAATGGAGCTTTGGGAATTATTGTGATAAAAAAATCCAAAATAAATCATAAGAATTGAGTATTTTAGCATCTACAAAGTAGACACCCTTTTTGCCTAGAATTTCCAGAAATTTCAGAGTATTCTTTGCATTCTCTCAACCAGTTTCTTGAGGAATCTCCCCGAGATGCTTTTTTAACCGTATTCAAGGAGTTCACACCTATGCTGAACACTTATTGACTGCTTTTCGGAATATTTCGGAATATTTCGGAGTCATACATTTAAAAAAAGGATTTTTTTGTAAATAAAATGTTAGTTTTCTAATGAAAGAAAAAAGTTTTATTTTTATCTACAACACCGATTTCAAACATTTAATCATACACCTTCTGATCACAAGGTTTTTAAGATCACGAGTAACGTTTCAGTCGAGTGTCCACAAACTTTTGACCAGTAGTGTATACCTGATGAAATACATGTCAAATACATCTAACATACCTGTACATACACTCACTGATCATTTTTATTAAGAGCACCATCGTTTATGCAGTAATTCCACTGACCGTGGAATAGTTGTTGAAAATGGTGCGATAAACAAAAAAACATCCAGTGAGCAGCGGCATTTCTGCAGGTGTAAGCTGCAGGTAAGAGGAGAATGGCCAGACCGTTTCAATCGGACAGGAAGGCTGTGGACCTCAACCTTTCTTTATATCCATAGTGAGCTGAAAAGTGCACATCTCACAGTGCACAACATGTTGAGATGGATGGGCTACAACTGCAGAAGACCACATTGGGTTCCACTGAGGATTTAAAGAAACTGGACAAGTTAAAGATTTGAAAAAAAAAAAAAAAAAGGAATAGTAATAGCCCAGGCAATGTTTTAGCATCTGTCTGTGCAGAATTTTAGGTATCATGTGAATGTGACTAACACCTTTGCACAGTACTGTACAAGTTGTTCAAGATATACTTGTTTTTTCTTTAAGGTTGTTAAAGAATCCCAGTAAAGCTTGTTTGCCTGGACACTCTTTTACAACCCATACTGATGCCACTACCATGCCAGAATCACTGTTGTGCTGAGAATGGTCCAGGACCCCAATTAATATCTTGTCAGTGGTGGTCTTCCTCCTTTGATGGAGGTAGAGCGAGCTGACAGATTGTGCTTAGCAACAGATGGGCTGCAGTCTTTATAGGTAATTGCACCTGATAGGATCACCTGATAAAATGGCTAGTAACTGTAGAGCTGTGTAAAGCTACAGTCCTGGACTCTGTTTTAAGACACACCCAGTAACCAGAATGTTATCAGAGTGTTCACTTATACATCTTAATGTATATCCTTCAGTAACTACAGCAAAACTAATATGAAAGCTATCAATAGATTTGATATTCAAATATTTTTTTTTTTTACTGCACAGAATTCCATATGTCTGCTTATGCAGATTACAGAGTCATAATACTAATGCAACACTGGGAATTTTGGCCATTATGACCTAGCTGAGATGTAATGCTTTATTTCTCTGTAAGGCTAAATGTAACGATGGTCCAATTAAAATGCAGTACATTAAGTGAAGAAGGACCTTTTTTTTCCACATTAGTGATAAATTGCCAGGTGAACTGTGGTAAGAGCTGTGACCTAATTGATTTTAAGAGCAATTATAAGTGAGTACATGCATTTATTGTACAGTATTTATTAATACAGTTATTACTTGCATTTAAAATGGTTCTCTTTGGCCATGGCTAATGAAGTAATTGGCGTCGATGCCCTGCGTTTCATTCTCATGTCTCGGGGGGCTTGTTTCGAGTTAATGAGTGATGGTTGGCAGCGTTTGGGCAGGCATTGAGAGTGTACACGGCTGGAAGGAGGAACTCAGCATGTCGATATGTCTGTCAGAAAAGAAATATAATTAATGTGGAACAATGACTTGCCATGTTTGTGCTCAGTGGGTGCTATCTGCAGGCCTCACAAAGCTCTGTGTGTGTGGGTGTGTGTGTGTGTGTTGAAGAGAGAGAAAAACTAGTCAAAGTAATGGCCAGGTTGTGTTAAAGGTGTAATAGCTCAGTATTCTGTTTGACCTCAGCATCCAAGCAAAAGTCACTTGCTTTCAGCTGGAAAATACAAGACAAGCAGGGCGCCTTTTTTCCCTTTTCCCCTCATCTAAATGTTTATTCCCTTTTTCTTTCCAATATCCATCTTCCATTCCTTTTTTTCTTCATCCCCCTCTGTCACTCAGGTACTGCTGCTTTGCTTTATCTTGATGTCTCTCTCGCTCCCTGTCCTCTCTTTGTCTGTCTCTCTTTCTTCTTCCCTTTCCTCTCTCTCTCTCTCTCTCTCTCTCTCACTTTTGCCCCTCCACTATTTCTCAGCTCTGCTGAACATCGCTTACTGTTTCCACGGCAACAGAGGCACGAGGGGAAAATCAGCAGGCAGAGCCGTGTGGTCGTATCGAACATTTTTATAGCTGTCTTTTTCATAACCCTTTCTTTGTGTGTGTGTATCTGTGTGTGTGTGTGTGTGTGTTCGTTTCTGTGTGTGTGTGTGTGTGTGTGTGTGTTTTGCTCAAAGGGATTTACTGAATTTGGCTCGGTCTCAAATACATAAGTGAACTCTAGCCCTTTAATAATCCTCATGACTGCTTAACTTAGTGCTGATTGTATTTACACTAGCTGATGAAGTGTCGATCAAATATAGCATGCATGGGTGTGTGTGAATGTGTGTGTGTGTGTGTTTGTGTGTGTGTGTGTTTGCTGTGAACATAAGAGATATAGAGACTGATAGAGGGATAGTAGGAGAGCTGAAAGGCTCTGATAGCCTCAGCAATTAAGCGCGACGTTAATTGGCTACAAGGAGTCGATGACATTGATCCATCATTTTTTTACGAGACTCAATACACCCTCCCTGTAGCTGAGTGTGATTCATCAGCCATATTCACACTCACCCATATAAATCACCCGGATTAAGAATTATAGCAATGTGGGAAATGAATCTGCGTGCCACTCTGTAGTCTTGCTCAGAATCTCATTTCACAGGTGAAGCAACATCTTTCATCAGTGTGATTGATTTCAAATTTCCAAGATTTATTTTTTAGGAAATTTATTCCCATAAACAAACTTGCATTTAATAATATCAGTTATGAAAATTTCTGCAATGTAATAATAATACGAGAGAAGACTCTTCTGAAGTGTGAGGAGCAGAATGTGAATGTAGAGGGTGTGTAGAAGATACATGACGGTTTGTGTGTGTGTGTGTGTGTGTGTGTGTGTGTGTGTGTGTGTATCTACCATGAGACAGAACCGAGGGGCTAATTCACTGTGTGTATGTGAATGTGAATCTGTGTACATTGGTCGACTATGTGTGTTTTGTTTGTGTCTATGTTTGTGTAGGTGTAAGACACAGTGAGACAGTGTGCATAGTAAAATCCTCAGTGTTAAGGCCCGTTCACGCCAAGAATGATAACTATCAAGATAACTGTAACGATAACTATATTAGTGTCCACACCAACACACGATATCGTCCTGTTTATACTGCACTGGCCTTTTTGACCCTTCGAAATCGGAGATCGCCGAAGACCTCGTTTTAGTTTGAAAACTCCAGACTCGCATTTCAGTGTAAACAGACCAAAAAGAAAGTGTGTCTGCCCACAGCGGCCCTCTGATTGGGTCTTCTGGGTCATTGTGTATCTTTCCCTAATTCATTAAGCTCTACCATATGACCATTACGCTACCTTGATTGTATACACAACAACACAGAGACTGAACCACAAGCTTTCCTGGCTTTGTTGTCATTCTTAGCATCCATTGAGCATTTCAGTTCTGTATTTTATAATACTGCAGCTGCCTACATGTGCAAGAGGCAAGCTATGATTAGAGCAATCAACAACAAATCTCATTTCAAGCGGCGTAAGCCCTACATGGAACACCGGTTTAGACTAGCAACCAACTTCCTGTTTATACTTGTATGCGCATGCAAAGTGTTTATGAATGGTCATGTGACATGCGTATTCGGTCGTGTAGTGTGGATGGAGATCGTTTCTGAAACACAGCGGAAATGCCAGTGTGGACACTAGTGTAAACAGGGCCTAAAGCAGGATGGAATCTGATTGACTGTCAATGTGTTTATCGTTCATCAGCTGAGGAAAAAAATCACTCTGAAAGTGATTCCAACAATATCATTATAGTTGTGGTGTGGTCTGTGCTATTCTTTTATATTTAGAACGATTTTTAGAACAATATCTATGTTGTTATCATTATAGTTATCGTCCTTGGTGTGAACAGGCCTTTAAACACCTACACTGTTTAACATGAAGTAATATCGTAAGAGTTAAATCGTTAAGTGTGGTTGACTGTATATAGAGCTGAGTACATATTAAGCTTCATTTGCATGTGCACCTGTACATTACACTTATCCTGATTAATATAGCACAAAATGCTGGCACACACACACATAGCAGTAAAGAGTTCACTAAAGCTAGCTAGCTTCACTACAAACTTTGATAAATCACCATCTTCTGACCAATCAGATTCAAGAATTCAACATCATAGTCAACATTTCTACTTTTTGTAACATCATCTATCACCAGTAGCCGTGTTTCCATCCACGTATTTTTATGCGAATGTTGGGAAAGTGCATAAAAAAACATTGGATGGAAACAACAGATGAGAATAAAATCTCCAAAATGCACACAAAAAACTTATGCGCTCAGTAGAGGGGGATAATTTTACGTTAATTAAGTAAATAAGTAAAATAAAATAAAATGTACTCACTCGATAAAAATACATGCGCATAAACTATGTTGAAAATACGTTTACTGAATAAAATATGCCATGTGACTTTGCCACAATAAATCATGGGAATGGATAATTGGCTCAGAACAATATTGATACTTTGCGCCAGTTTCCCTGGATGTGACGATTTTGTTCTCCTGAACACATGGGCTGGAAATGGTGCTTTATTTGCAAATGTTTATTTGGTTTAAACTTGGATGGAAACATATCCATTGATAGTTTTACATAAGTGAAGCTGTTAAGAAGAGTTTCTTTCATGTGTCAACAAACTATTTTTGTCAGAACGAAAAATGTCATACTCTTGCAAATCAGCACTAATAAACAAACATTAAAAGATAGATTTACAATGAGCTACAAGACTGTAAGCTATAATTCAGACTAAAAAAAAATGTGTTTAATAGCTAAAGTCATAGTGAATTACAGTACTAACAACTATCATAAAGCAAGACGCATTGACCTTTGTCTCTGGAAGTATATTTTATATGTCCTAGGTCACCGACCAACTAGCTAGTGATTATACAGATTGAATGCATAGGCTATCTATAGCTGAAACAATGTGCCATAAAAAATTTAAAAATATAATATCAGTCTGTACAGGATTGTTGCCGCCAAAATTGCTTGATTTTGCTTCGGCTTTTTTCTAAATTTTCACAGCAGTTTGTGGAATTGCACTTGTACTTGAATTGCATGTATTTCACAGTGTTGTTTGTTGGTAAATGATTTTTTTTTTAGCTGTACTCATGTTTGACTCACAGGAATTGAAAAGGGCTTTGGGTGAATGTGCGTTGTGATGAAGTCACATGATGTGTCTTGGCCAAAATCTGCGGAAAATCAGCCGGAATTTTTGAAAAATTGCAAGCTCCTCCGAATATTGCAGAGTTTCTTTTGCGTTCATTTCTGCGATTGCAAAATTGCTAAATCCTGTAGGGACTGCATAATATAAAGAGAGGCGATGTTGTGCAGCGTGTAGCACTAACAACTCACAGCTCCAGGGGTTCGTGGTGCAATCCTGCACTTGAGTTACTGCCTGTACATAGTTTCACATGTTCTCTCAGTGTCCATAGGGGTTTTCTCCAGGTTCTCCAGTTTCCTTCCCTTCCCCAAAAACAGGTTCAGAACCTTCTTATGTCATAATAGTTGAGAACAGAGAAAATATTGATGATATAGTCACTAGATCCATACATAGTCTTTATGAAGACACCAAAAGTTATCAGCCATTATTGTTTACATTGTGTTAATTGAAGCATGAAAAAATGATTGCGCGGACTCTGATCTTTCTTTCGTGGGTATTCACAGTAATACAGTGATGAACTTATACTAATTTATTCAACTGAGCATCAACATCACCTAAATACTGAAAACTCACAGAATATACATTATACATCAATCTTAACTTGAATATTAAAATTAATTAATTATTTATGATTCATTATTATTATATTCATATTAGAGCAATTACTAATGAGATATGTTGAAGAAATTTGTTTAAAGTTAACAATGAAATTCGCTCAGCGGGGCGTCCGCTATTACTCAAAGCCTATTGGCTGATTTCGGACATGTGACTGGACTGTGATAATTTTTCCATAGCATGGCTTTATTTTAAATGGAAAATTCTAATGAAAATTCAAGTGCATTTATGAAATCATTCGTCAATGCTCAATCAACAGCCGTGGATGCACAACTCCAAAAATACAGTTTTGTGACTCGTTTTTTCATTGTGGTCTTCAAGTGGAACGTCTTCTCTAAATTGTCCCTAGGTATGAACGAGTGTGTGAAAAACCACGATACAGCGGTTACTGAAGATAATGAATAAATGAATATAATATAAAGGATTATACATACAAAACACAATTACAAAACATTACAACATAGAAAAGTAATAATGTTGAAATTACAGGGCTGCAAAATGTTTTGGAAAAAAAATGTTAAGACTGGAGGGAAGTTGATTACATGACAAATTGCAATGCTTCGTAATATCAGTAGTTTATTCTCTCATAGATACATTAAGTGCAGTCTTGTACCTTGTTTATTTATTTATTTACTTACTTACTTACTTATTTTTTTTCTAAATCCTAAGTGAATCAGGATTCATCTTGTAACTTCAGTCTCTTTATGCAACACATTTCTGAAATGTTCAGATGTAACAAATGGGAGAATCTTCCAGAAACTAGGTCTCTGAAAAAGTCAGTGGTAAGATCTATAGTGTCAGTAACTGTGTGCGTGTGTGTGTGTGTGTGTGTGTGTGTGTGTGTGTGAGAGAGAGAGAGAGAGAGAGAGAGAGAGAGACATAAACAGTCCTGCTCTCTGACACACACACACACACACACACACACACACACACACACACACACACACCCTCAGGCTAGGCAGACCCTTAGTGAACCAGTCCAAAATTTTTTACCCTATTTTGACAACACAACATGACCACATCACTATGCCTGAGCTTTCACTTTAAGCCAATTTCAACTGCATGACTTCAGTGAGAGAGACAGGAACAGGGTGTGCTACTGAAAATGTGGTATAACTTCTAACAATGGTACAGTACATTTATATTCTAGTGCTGCACTTGACACTAGCAGCCAGCTTCTTCTGCACTGCAGTCACATCTGGAAGAAGCACAGCTTCACTGTGGAATTCAGGAGAGCTTGTATGATTGGTTAAATGCATAATGTGAAAAGGGGGGAAAAGATTCACATCCAACATTAGGGTAATTTTAGCTGCCAAAACATGGGGCATTCTTTTTCTATTCTGTTTTGTAACATAGAGAGCGTAAAACCATATGCAATGATTCTTATTATGACATTTCTGTATATCTTGGTTGTAATCTTCAAGTCAGATAGCACACAAAAATATTAATCTCAAATTAAACAAATCCATACTCTCTATGGAAAAAAATAGGCAGGCTATTAGTTTTTTTTGCACATATTTGCAGCCTACAAAGCCCTTTAGCGGTCTTGCATTAGAACCAAAAAAAGATTCTTGAACCACTACTTGTAACTGTAAATATTAATAACAGTGTTTTTCAGGATTAAGTCCCACCCAGCTAACAAAACATTATCAGTAAATTATTCAACTGATTCGAAGATGGTTAGGCTGTAATGTTAAGGAAGTATCCTTTCTGCAATGTCCTGTTAGCATAAGGTTGTAAGCTCATGATAGCTGTTTGTCAGTGATATTTCCAAGCAGAATCACATTAATTTCAGTTAAATAGTTTTAACAATTGGATGTTGCATGGAAATAGGTAAGTAAACTTGACGTTGAATTCAATTCAACTAGTGACACACGTGTTTGTCTTTGCATCGTCAAGCAACAGTACAAATGCTTTGTCTCTGTTAAAAAATGATTCCATTAAAAAGTGGTAGCTTGTTACACAGTCAGGAGATTGAATAAGTATATAATAGTTTTACCAGCTTGTTCCAAACCAGAAGCAGACCAAACAGTACTCTTCTCTAATGGTTTCTTATTCTTACTACAGTATTGCTAGCTTCAGCTGAAATTCACAACTAAGTTGCTAACAAAAAATAGAGGACTTTTTCCCAATTCAACATGCTAAATTATTTATAATATGCACTTTTAAGATCAGATCTTGCATTTACTTTCATTGTGAATATTCACTTAAATAGTCAGTTTGGGTTGAGTTACTGGGATTTGTCAGCCATTTCTCAGTCAGTGTAAGCACATGATATTAATTGTTAATTCAAGTGCTTTTTCTGAATAAGAACTTTTGCGTCCTTTTGGAAAAGTTTCAACACTACTGACGTGATTGCTTATGAATTTGTCAGTGTTTCTTTCAAATAATAATGATCAATTATTTTGTGTGCAATTAATGAGGTATTATGAACTTTAAAAAAACCTAAAAAAGAGTACATTTCCTTTTAAGCACTCTTTGTAAACTCTCTTTTCATGTTAGTAGATAAGTACACATGCTTATACTTTGCTGTAATCAGTTAAACAGTAGAAATAGAAAATTAGGAAACTTTAAAATAAGGGAACTAGGTGACTAGGAAACCAATGAACAGAGCAAAATGTCAGAGATATTGGAATAACTGAGGGGTATATTTGAGCTATATGGCCTTTGTGGAGACTTGACCATCACACCCATATGTGAGCCTTCTCCAAAGTGTGCACAAAATTGGAAGCACACAATTGTATAGGATGTCTTTGTAAGCTGTAACATTACAATTTCACTTTATTAGAACTGAAGAGCGCAAACATGTTCCAGTATGGCAATGCACCTGTGCAAGCTCCATGAAGACATGGTTTGCCAAGATTGGAGTGGAAGAAGTCGAGTGGCCTGCACAGAGCCCTGACCTCAACCCCACTAAACACCTTTGAGATGACCTGGAACACTGACTGCATCACAAGCCTCAGTGCCTTACCTCACTAATGCTCTTGTGGCTGAATGAGCACAAATCCCCACAGCCATGCTCTAAAATCTAGTGAAAATCCTTCCCAGAGGATTGGAGGTTATTATAACATCAAAGGGGGACTAAATCTGGAATGGGATATTAAAAAAGCACATATAGTTGTGATGGTCCACAAACCAGAAAAAAAAGAAAACAGATTAACCTAGTGCCTACCATTTTGCAAATATGCATGCACAAAAGTGACCACAGCCACAGTTCAAAATTAATTATTTTATGTGAATTCAAGCCTGTGATTATGAGCCCTTCCCCAAATGATCCCAGAATAGGTCCTGAGTGCAGATTCAAGTATTCAGATTAAGTAGACTAACTGGGCACAGTAAGATTAGCTCACCCTTTCTTACTAAGTGGCAATCAAGAACTGTATGAAGTATGAAGCAAACAGGACACTTGCTCTAGCTAATATGCGTCAAGTCAATACACATCATCCAAAACCTAAGGTTTCAGTTTTCAGGTGGTTGGATCTTGGATTTATGTAGTAAAAATGCAAAGGAGTGGAGGATGCAAGTGTTCATTCTTGGTCCCGTTAACTGTAATACGTTTTGGTCTGACCACCTCAAATGATTAAGTAGATTTCTACATGAATAAAGAATTGCACCGTTTTCGTCACTTTCAAGAACATATGAAGCTTCTAGGAGAACAATATTGTAGCAGTCAAAATAACTAGCAAGAACTTGTAGGAATTCATACAAATAAACTGATTATTTATTCATTAGTGGTTTACAGATTTTGCTGGCTACAGATTTGTTGGCTACTCAACAAAAATCTAAAACACAATAGTCAGTAATTTTGTTCATCAGACCCCTGTATTCAGGCCACATCCTCACATTTGGAGTTTTTTTTTTTTAATAAACTGGCAACATGATTGACTGTCAAGTAGAGATACCTTCTCATCCTGATTGTTTGTTGGAAGGAGTTGGAGGTCCACATCATTTCTTTTCCCCCCATTTATAAATCAATTCTTATGGACCAGACGTGGTGGAATTACAAAAGTGTTCTGACTGGACTCTACATACAAGTGCCTTGCTCAACAATGGCTTTCTGGTAAATGGCACACTTATATAGCGCTTTTATCCACAACGCTTTAAACTGTGTCTCATTCACCCATTCACACACACACTCTCACACCAATCGTAGCAGAGCTGCCATGCAAGGCGCTAACTTGCCATCGGGAGCAACTCAGGGTCAGTGTCTTGCCTAAGGACACTTCGGCATGTGGAGTCATGTGGGCCGGGAATTCGAACCCTACGATTAGTGGACAACCCGCTCTACCACTTGAACCACAGCCGTCTGGAATATCTGGTTGCTTGCATCCATCCATTTCCCATACCGCTTATCCTACACAGGGCCACAGGGGAGCCTGTAGCCTACCCCAGGGAACTCAAGGCACAAGGCCGGGGAAACCCTGGACAGGATGCCAACCCATCACAGGGCACAATCACACAAACATACACTACAAACAATCAGCCTATAATAAAATGCAAACTCCACACACACAAGGCAGAGATAGAGTTCGAACCCCCAGCCACAGGGATACAAGGCAACCGTGCCAACCACTAAGCCATCGTGCCCCAGTTGCTTGCATATATCTTAAAATCCATATAGTTTAGTGTGTTTGTTATTCTTTAATTCATTTTATTTTCTGATTTTCCTGGTGAGGGTTTGAGGTAGCAACAGGTAGATAAAGTCAGTCCAGGTTTCTCTATCCCCAACCACAGATTCCAGCTCCTCCAGGGGGATCCCCAAAGGTTCCCAATCCAACTATGTGATATAAACTCTCTCACAAGTCCTAGGGTCTCTGTTCATTGAGACATGATACAAACATCTGAGCCTGATATGGCCTGATATGCCAACCAGGGGGCATCCTTGTAAGGTACCCAAACCACCTCAACTGGCTTTTGTCTATTTGGTGAAGAAAACACTGTATTCTGAGGCTCTCCATTGTAACAAGGAGAGTAAGTTTGCCAACTCTGCAGAGGAAACTCCACAAACACTGGATTGCCACAGGTTCTTTCCTGGTCAGTTCCTACAAATAGAGAACCCACCACATCCTATTCCATTTTCCTTTGATGCTCGACTTCAGATTGTCAGATTTAGGGGAAGGACAGTCATTGTGAAAACTGCTCCAAAACTTTGAAACTAATTACCTCTATATCTCTGAGACCTCTTCCATCTCAACAACTTTTTTTCTCTGAGCACGTTCACCCTCCTCTGTCACTGGTGACCTTGGCTTTGCGATAAGTGCTATATAAATAACATTTATTATTATTATTATTATTATTATTATTATTATTATTATTATTATTATTATTATTATCCAATTTTGAGACTGATTTCTTTGATTTTTTTTTGTGTGACTTGCATCAACTGAATCCTGCAGGAACATTTTGCTGTAATCCTCATTGTTGGGGCTTTTGGTGGTTTTATACTGTGAGGCTGGATTTTTTTTAATGTACACCAGACCATGGAGCAGAACGGGGCTGTGAAGAGTTAGTCAGTGAAATGATTTAGGGGCAAACGAGTGTGACAGCGTTCATGTTGGATTGGTTGGTGCTGGATTATTGCCTGGATGTGTTGCAATAATCCTCAGAAATAGCCAGCCCAGGCTGTAACACCATACTAACAGAGCTATGAGGATTAGAGCAATGCTGCAGTCTCTCTCTATGCCATATCCATAAATCAACAAGCATTAGGCCATGACAGACGGACTGTGTGTGTGTGTATGTGTGTGTGTGTGTGTGTGTGTGTGTGTGTGTGTGTGTGTGTGTGTGCCTGAGAGAGCCAGGACTGTGCAAAGCATCCCATCCTTCTGCAACCCCCCTTTCTATCTCTTCCTTTTCACATTTTCTCTCCGGGTTTATTAAATTAGGCTTGACAGATAGAGGAACTAACAATCCCTGGGCTTCCATTGTGACCTGAGGGGGAAGAGTTTCACCATGACACAAGCTTGCACATTTATCTCATTTGAGTCTCAAAGGGAAAACTTGATTTAAAGTTTGTTATCAGGTTATGGCCACTGTCTTCCTTACAGCGGCAATCACAGAGCAAGAAAGAAGTATCGTTGGACCAGATATTAAATAATGTTAAGAATAAATGTCATAGTGGTGCAACTAATACATTTCACCTGTTGGATCTCATGCTCACAATGGTAGAGTTATGGACAACCAAGTGGCATAAAAAGTTTGTGTAAATATGTTAGACTTGTGTAAATATGTTAGACTTGTTGTACTCGAGTGCTGAAATTAGTCTGACTTGGTCTTGAACAAAAATCCAACATCTGATAGTCAGTAATTTTGGTGGAAATGACTTAAAGCTTGCTATTTGAAAACCCAAATTCACATATATCTTAAAAGTTGTCTGCAAAGCCACAAGTGTGCATAATGTTTTCTGAATTAGCTGGCAACTTGATTAACAGGAAAAAGAGATCTCTCCCTGTCCAGATTGTTTGGGTCCGCATCATTTGCCATTTCTCCAGTTTACAAAGCCTTGGGTGAAAGCATTTTGCTTTCTGTGGTGTGTAAGAAGCTACTACAGCCTACACTAATAAGAATGTCCCTCTTGGGAAAATGCTTAAAGGTTATTTGTAGAAGCTGACAAATGAATGAGTGTTTCTCTTTGAAAGAGAGTCCCAAGAAGAAACCTTTTTTGAAGAATTTCTTAGTGAATTCCTAGTTCCAGCATATCTTGCTGAACTTCTGAAGTTGTATAGCTCATCTCAAGCACGTTTCTCCACTGAGGCATGTCTACGGTCAAGATCAAAAACATTGTCTATTCTTAGTATTAGGATTTGTTTTGTTAAATAGACTGGCATCCTAATTTCCTAGATCTCTTTGATCTCCTGAAGCAGTATAGTCACTGAGGCAGGCCTACTGTTAGCTCACTCGCAGCTTGGGTGGTGAAAGATGTTTTACTTTCATCTCCAATAAGCTCTGGAGCAGTGTTCCAGGGAAAATTTAATTATTGGCCATGAATAATTTAATCAAACTTAGTAATAGAATTTGTTGTGTTAAATAGATTTGCATCATAAATTCACTGATTTTCTGTAGCAGTATAACCTGTCCCAAGCACTTTGCTCCACTGAGGAAGGCCCTCTGTTAGTCTTGAGGATCACTTGTAGCATAGGCGGGAGAAGAAGGTTTAATTTCAGCTCTTTTAAGCTCTAGAATAAATAGTTTTGCAGATAATATTTTTAATCTTCTTCTTTTTAGTCTTAGTCTTAGGACTTATTTTAGCACGTATGCCTCACACCTCACGATTGGTTTGGTTCCCACCTCCATCTTGTGTGAGGTGGGAATTCATCCATGATTGACGTTCATAGTTTACCCATACCACTGTTTTCAAGATCAGGTTCATATAGACATACTGACAACATGCAGTACAATTACATAGACAACAATAATCAGATATTATACCAATTAACATAATACTCTGATTATGAAAGTAGCATGTAAAAAGCGATTATTGATGAGCTTAATCCGAATAAAGTCATACTCGAAGTAAACACAAATGGAATTAAGACATGTTGAGTATTTCTATTTTAGTCGCATTATCGACGAGCATTACAGACATGTGTACACCGTAATCATACCATTAACGTCGTGTGGGAGTTTTCACCACATTGTTGAACAGGACACGATCACACACAGCAGAGCTCAACCGTTTGATGGCAAACAAGAGACCATGCTCCGTCCGAAGCCACGTACTTACCTACTACATACAGTGGTGTGAAAAAGTGTTTGCCCCCTTCCTCATTTCCTGTTCCTTTGCATGTTTGTCACACTTAAGTGTTTCGGAACATCAAACCAATTTAAACAATAGTCAAGGACAACACAAGTAAACACAAAATGCAATTTGTAAATGAAGGTGTTTATTATTAAAGGTGAAAAAAAATCCAAACCATCATGGCCCTGTGTGAAAAAGTGATTGCCCCCCTTACTATAACTATGGTTGTCCACACCTGAGTTCAATTTCTCTAGCCACACCCAGGCCTGATTATTGCCACACCTGTTCACAATCAAGGCATCACTTAAATAGGAGCTGCTTGACACAGT
>JAFFST010052217.1:95994-106436 GCA_022414735.1 Noturus placidus
ATTTCTTTTCACCTTTAATAATAAACACCTTCATTTACAAATTGCATTTTGTGTTTACTTGTGTTGTCCTTGACTATTGTTTAAATTGGTTTGATGTTCCGAAACACTTAAGTGTGACAAACATGCAAAGGAACAGGAAATGAGGAAGGGGGAAAACACTTTTTCACACCACTGTAGTAGGTGAAATACATGTATCTCAGCTGCTATGTAGTAGGTAAGTACGCGGTTTGGGATGCGGTCCACGGCTTCAAAAAGTCGTCTATTTGCACGTACAGCATCACAAATAATTAACTGCACGTGAAGCTTTCGTAAATTTAAAAATTAAACACCCAAAACTGTATACAGTTCCATAATGAAGACGAACTGTATGTTGATACGTGAAATTCTGGAGAGAATGTTGGACATAATGACGTGTGCCATAAATCGATCTATGTTCTAGAAAAGCTATTTAACTAAACTATTGTGTTTAAAACACAAGGATTGGTGTAGGTGCTAGTACTCAGGAGCACTGCAATCCCTAGTCACAAAGCAGTCAGTCAAATGTCCTATGAAATAATCCTACAAGCCGAAGAAGTCTAACCTTCAACAGATTGCAAAGTAATACCCTACCTGAGCAAGTCATCAATCATCGCAATGGGTACCAACACAGCAAAAGAGGACATGTCTTGATAGACATACACTACACTACACTACACTACACTACACTACACTATACACACACACACACACACACACTCAGGAAAAATGATGAGGGTACATCGGAATTGATGTTCAAGTGCTCTCAGACGAGCTATCTTATTGATAATGTACTGATCAATTAGTGACGCATTGGAACCCACAGTGATGTTTCTTGGCTATTCTCTTGTGAAAATAACCTCTGCTAGTGTATGTTCTGCCAGCCTGACAGCATCTTCCTGCTATTTCACTCCCAGATGACATGTCAGCTCTCGTGTGCTCATCTTAAAAGCCACAGTAAACAAGTGCCCAAGTGTAGAGGGAGGAGTGAGCAGCATTATGGGTCTCTCAATTCACTCTGCTGTGCTGGAATATTGCTGAACGTTTTCTCAAAGGTTGTCTGAATTATAGAGTTTCAGCTCCTTAAGCGATAGAACACATGATTAGACTCAGGTTTGACTCTGTGCTGCTCTTCTCTTCCTCTCGCCCGCTCAGAGGATGGTAATGAGCTTTCCTTGATTAATTATTAGCGTGATTCATGTCTCTGAAGCTCATTAATTAAATATCATGTTCGCACAGGTGCTTTTTGATGACAGATAAATAAGAAAGATCAACATGGGGTTAAGAAAGGACCGTGTATATGTGTCTGTGTGTATGCACATGCATTGCATTTCAACATTTCGACATTTTTTGTCCTGATTAGTCTTGTGATAGTTCCGAAGTTATCAGTGTTTAATGTGAAATCAGGCTTTAACACCAAAACAGCTTCATTTAAGTTCTTTACTCACCAAAATGAATTTCACACTGAAAAGGCACTTGTAATGATGCAGTTGACATCGAAATGGCAGGGCTGAGGATGATGTCTTTCTGACAGCCGAAATATTGCACTCAAATGCACGCACTCTCTCTCTTTCTCCCTCTCTCTAAGTCTGCCTTCCACACACACACACACACACACACACACACACACACACACACACACACACACACACACACACACAAACATACACACACACACACACACTTTTATATTTGTGATAAGGGCATTAAATGAGAAATGTGTCTATAATGCCCATAATGAAACTTTTCTCACTTTGCCAGTTCTGCACAGAGAGTCCTGACAGAGAGCAACACAAGCATAAACTCACACAGCTATCCCCTCATCCTAAAGCTAAGCACGTCGGTGGTATAGTCACAAAAAACACCAATGTTGAAGGATAATCACCAAGAATGAAAGTCAAAGTCAGCTATTCTTATTTGTCATCCCTTTGCTTTCGTCTCTCCATGAAGCCTCCTGTTAGTTTTTCCTAATGAGACCGCTGAGCAGAGGCAAGAGGATTACACGTCTTTCTGCCTTATACTTATTCTTCATTTCCAAACCCTTATGTGTATTATTCTTCAATTTTGGAACTTTTGTTTTCATTCTTGTGGAGACCTCTGGTAAAAGAGATAAAACATTTCTTCTGAGCTCATGTGACACATTAATTTCATCCATGTGGACAATACCCCAATACCCCAAACAATACCCTATAATGACAACATGAAAGAAGTTTGTTTAAAATCTTTGCAAATTTATTAAAAATGAAAAACAAAAAAGCACATTTACATAAGTATTCACAGCCTTTGCCATGTCACTCAAAATTGAGCTCAGGTGCACCCTGTTTCCACTGATCATCCTTGAGATGTTTCTACATTTTGATTGGAGTCCACCTGTGGTAAATTCAGTTGATCGGACATGATTTGGAAAGGCACACACCTGTCTACAAGGTCCCACAGTTAACAATGCATGTCAGAGCACAAACCAAGCCATGAAGTCCAAGGCATTGTCTGGAGACCTCCCAGACAGGATTGTATTGAGGCACAGATCTGGGGAAGGATACAGAAACATTTCTACAGCGTTGAAGGTCCCAATGAGCACAGTGGCCTCTATCAATTGAAGGACAACTCTATGAATGTCCTTGAGTGGCCCAGCCAGATCCCAGACTTGAACCCGATTGAACATCTCTGGAGAGATCTGAAAATGGCTGTGCACCAACGCTCCCCATCCAACCTGATGGAGCTTGAGCGGTCCTGCAAAGAAGAATGGGAGAAACTGCCCAAAAATAGGTCTGCCAAGCTTGTAGCATCATACTCAAAAAGACTTGAAGCTGTAATTGGTGCCAAAGGTGCTTTAACAAAGTATTGAGCAAAGGCTGTGAATACTTATGTACATGTCCTTTTTTTGTTCTTTATTTTTAATAAATTTGCAAAGATTTCAAACAAACTTCTTTCATGTTGTCATTATGGGGTATTGTTTGTAGAATTTTGAGGAAAATAATGAATTTAATCCATTTTGGAATAAGGCTGTAACATAAAAAAAAATTGGAAAAAGTGAATACTTTCCGGATACATTGTATCTTCTAGCTGCTCTTCACTGCTTCATGCACAATAACAATGAGCTAACTTGTTGATGAAGGTTTTTTAGTCATCCAGGTAATTAGAATTAAGATATTTCACCATTCTTTAGCTATGCATGTAAAACACCTTCAAGACCATAGCACACATGCTATCATCAAAATGCTAATTCCACCAGTGCTTGTCTAGTGCCAGAGTTTTAGCCTTTTGTTAATGGAGACAGTATGGAGCTTCTGGAATGTTCACCAGCCATGTGTCTCATAAAACGGTCTTGTATCTTGTAACTGTGTTTAACCACCACATTTGGACAGTAGTTCCAGACACATGAACTACTCTGATTCTGCTAGCAGCCACTGTTAGCACACTACAGTGCAGCTTCAGCAAACACAGTTACAGATGTACCTATGCTCAGCCAAACATTTCTGTTTTTATTTTTGTACTGTGTAACGTAGGAATGTCAGATCAGATATGAAAGGGGAGTTGTTATCCTGTGCCCTAGAACATGTTGCGTTTTTAATTGAGCTTTTGCTACACATTTAGTAATAAATCATTTGTAGTGGCCATAGTTGCTGATAAGCTTTGTTTTGAGGGTGATTGCAGATCCGTATCTGAGACTACTGAAAAACAATATTTTCTGTTCGGATTGCTGCAGATCTCAATTTTTTGTTTTGTTGTGCTATAAAACCCCTACTGCTCTGGTCCTCCCTTTTCTCGCCTGAGATCATCTGAGATCCATCTGGCCCAGCAGGCCCACTCCAGCCTGTGAAAATGGCAGTGAGCCATTTCTATTTTCCTTCATGTAGTAGATTATAACTTGTGAGGGAAAAATTACTGTCTGGATAAACAACATAAAGCATTTACGTACATTAGGCAAATGCTTTTATCCAAAGTGACTTGCAAGTAAGGCAGAATACAATCCGAGTATATAATCTAACAGATGAGGGTTGAGATTGGTTCTTGATTCTTTTCACACGGGCTTATGAAACCTTTAGAAAGGCAGTTGGAGCTATGGAGCTTAGAAGCTGACAAAAGTATGTGAATATGAATTTATTATATTTGTGTTATACACTTCACAGTCAATGAAAATAGTTTTTTTCCCCTTGTGGTATATGTAATACATTTTTAAAAGCGCTATACAAATAAATTAGTTGCTAGTAGTTAGCAAGTTCGCCTCGCACCATTGGGGTCAGGGGCTCGATTCCCTTTGCAACCCTGTGTGTGTGTGTGTGTGTGTGTGTGTGTGTGTGTGTGTGTGTGTGTGTGTGGATTTATGTTTTCCAAATGCTACAGGGGTTTCATCTGGGTACTTCGATGCATTGTAGGCTGATTAGCATTTCCAAATTGTCTTTATTGTGTGAATGGGTTTGTGATTGTGCAATGTGATGGGTTGACACGTGCCTTGTGCCCCAGGCTTCCCCACAACATGTTACCGAAAATGGATGGATGGATGAACATTGGTCTATATAATTTGTATATAAACAATTTACAGTTTTAATATTAAATAAATTTTAAAAAATCAGAACCCTTAATACAAATCTTAAAGATACAGATTTTAGACCACCTATAGGCCAAAGGTGATGTATACAGGATTACCAAGAAAACAGAGGTATTTTCAGACTGGTCAAAAAGATTAATCAAAAAGATATGTTCTAATACGTCTATGTTCAAATAGATACTTTTCTCTATTTAGGTAACACTCTAGCTAGTTAGGCCAGGGGTTCCCAAACTTTTCCCCCAAATGGCATTAACATTTGACCGAGGGCCCCCTTTTGCAAAATGTCTTTAAAACACATTAAAAATACAGACTTCTGAATATATCCCCCTTTTATTTAATAATTACTTCTTTCATCATTACATTACATTACTAATTGATTGTGTGTGTGTGTGTGTGTGTGTGTGTGTGTGTGTGTGTGTGTGTGTGTGTGTGTGTCTGAGAGTGAGAATTATGTATTTATTTATTTTTCAACCAAATTGTTGCGGTCCCCCGGGCGCCCACTGGCGGCCCCACTTTGAAAACCACCGAGTTAGGCTAAAATTACCTTGCTTGCAAAGGTAGCTTTTTTAATATGAATTTAAATATTTCAGTAGAAAATAAAAACTTTAGAGGCACTTACTTCATTACAGTTCTTGTCTTTCATTTTTGACACCACTTAACTGTTCTTTATGTTTCTTGACTTCAATTCATTCACGTTGCAGTCATGAATGTGTGTGTGGCAGACAACTATGATTGAGTTCACCCACTCTGAAAGCTTCTACTTTCCTCTGCGAGTCCTGGGTGCTACATCTTTAGCCTAATTTACCGTATTTTCCGCACTATAAGGCGCACCGGATTATAAGGCGAGTCTCAATTACGGGGTCTATTTCTGTGCTTGACCAATACATAAGGCGCACCGTGTTATAAGGCGCATACGGTTGTTACACCAACCAAAGTCGCACAACATTTTTACAGATTTTGGAACTCAGTCCACATATAAGGCGCACCGGATTATTAGGCGCACGGCCGATTTTCGAGAAAATTTAAGGCTTTTAGGTGCGCCTTATAGTGCGAAAAATACGGTATATAAAATCTGTATTTCTATTATGTGAATTGTTTAGCTGATATATATATATATATATATATATATATATATATATATATATATATATATATATATATATAAATGTAAACGTGTACACCACATAAAAAAGAAGTCACTCTCTAAAACACTAACATTCAAACTTGCCAGCAAGTACCAGTAGTGACATGAAAGGGTGTGAAAGGTGGTGAGAGCAGTAGTGAATATAAATATGTAATATGGAAAGTACATAGTGGTTATCTTTTAACCCTTTAACAAGCCTACAATGAAGTACTTGTGTTTCCTATTTGAATCACCTTCAATAGAATTTCATCGATTTATTTCTCTCTTTTTATCAAATTCTCTTTTTGACTGTTTAAGGTAATAGTAGAAGTGCTTATTGGAAACCATGAACCAGTAGTATGGTTTTACTTTTACAGCTACAAATGTAATGCATTTTGATTGTAAACTTTTCTAAGTGCTTAGATATGAAATTATAATAAAATATTTTTAGGTGTTTAGGCTCCCACACACACTAGACAAAACAAGACCATGACTAAAACCTTCTATAAGACTTATCTCCTTCAATATAAAAACAAAAAATACAACAAAATAAAATATACTGCATATCCTACACACAAAGTTGGAAACTTTTGTCTAACCCATAGCCGCTCAGGTTGTGATCTTGCCTAGCTACTTATTTTTTCTTGTTGTTAAATAAAGTTATGTGTAATAAAGTGGAATGACACAGGAAAAAAGTATTGAACACACTATGTAAAATTTATTTAATACTTAGTGGAGAAACCTTTGTTTGTAATGACAGCTTCAAAACACTTCCTGTGTGAAGAAATTAATGAGCCACAGTATTCAGGTGGGATTTGGTCCCATTCTTCTAAACACACTGTCTTTAAATCTCGTTCAATTGGATTTAAGTCAGGTGATTGACTGGGCTATTCTAACACCTTGATTTTTTATTCTAAAACCAATTGAGAGTTTCCTTTGCTGTATGCTTTGGATCATTGTCCTGCTGGAAGGTACACCCATGTCTCATCGTCATCATCCTGGTGGATGGCAGCATATTCATTTCAAGAATCTTCCGGTAGAGGACTCCATTCATTGTTCCTTCAATTATATGAACCTTGGTAATGAAAAGCCTTTTTATAGACCATCAATGTACAAACCAAGCTGATATTAATTTGCCCAGATGGGGGTATAATTACTTACAGATTTCAGCAGTTTCCTTGACTTGGAGAAGCTTTTTCTTAGCGTGTTCAATACTTTTTTCCTGTGTCATTCCACCTTATTACACACAACTTTATTTATGGACTTTAATATTTGTGAATTCTTTATATGTGTGGATTTCTTGAGTTAATACTGATGTCTGCTGAAAATTTCATGTGAATAGCCTCACTGGAAATATATTTACTGAAAAAAATGTTGACACGTCCAATACTTATTTCCCCCACTGTACTGGGATTACAGTTATACATGCATGTGGTTGAATGGTTAAATCAAGTATCTTAATTTAGCTCAATCAAGTATCTTAAGAGTTAACCTCTTTTATCGACTGATTGATGCTCTACTTCTGCTTGGAGCTTCTGTGTAACTTGTGAATCGCCTTCTGCTGCTTGTGAATGGTTGTAATTCCTAAAAACAGTTAATGCTCTTGTTTCACGTAGTTCAGGGTCCACCAGGGTCTACCAGGGAATACCATAAAGCTTAACTTTATTAGAAAGAAGGTGAAAAAAACCCACCCAAGTCAACGGATATGTTTTTTTTTGCATAGTGCTCAGTGTGCACCGAACTGAAGTGCTCTCATACCCAATAGTTTCTTTGCACAGTAACTTCACTGCTCTCTCTATGCTCACAAATTTCTTTGTTTGCAGGCAACTGACAACACAACTTGCTCTCATTTTTAATGACCATTCGCTCTGATATTGTGATGTGTTAAAGTTACTGTTTAAACACCATCAAATGTTTCATCAGGGTAATTGTATTGTAGGGAGATGCTGTAGTACCTCCTCTTGATATTTTCACAGTTTGTGGTCTGCATTGCTTCAATGGCATCATTAATGATCAATCAAGAGCCGTCATTAATTATTGATCCAGGTCTATGTTATTTCACCATGTTGTCTGTTTGGTAGCACTGCTTGTGAATGGTTGTAATTCCTAAAAACAGTTAATGCTCTCGTTTCACCGTTTCAGTGCATAACCTCACATGGAGATTACTACTGTAGACTTGTATTTAAGAACTTCTGCTACAATGCTGCTCATCCTAGAGCTCTCTTGTGCACAACATGCTCACACTGAACATATTGTCAGCACACTGACTCTATAGTTACAGCTGTATAATACTAATGATTTATAATCTCACTATTGACCAGAAGAGTCCATTGGTTCCATTGGTTTCTCTGAAGCTTTCTTTCTCGTGTCATTTTAGGGAGTTTTCCATGCCACTCTCTCCTCTGGCTTGATCGTTCAGGGTCTAAAATCACATCCAGATTTCTGCAAAGCTGCTTTGTGACTACATCTTTTGTTAAAAATTCAATATTACAAATAAAATTGACTTGACGTGAGTGTTGCCACCTCATAGATCTAAGGTCTCCAGCTCATTCATGGGCCCAGGTTACTGTCTGTACAGAGTTTTGCATGTTCTATGGGTTTTCTCCAGTTTCTGCATTTTCTTCCCACCTCCCAAAAGCATGCCAGTAGGTGGATTGGCATCTCTATATTGAGCTTAGTTGTTAATGTATGTGTGAATATGTCTCTGTGTGTGCATGGTGCCTTGTGATAGCCCTGTGTTTCATTCAAGGTGTATACCACCCAGTGTTCCGAGTATAAGCTCTGGAACCACCACAGGAGCTCTTTTACAGTGCAACAGATCTGGTACTATTGAGTCATTGATTAAGGTTTGTGGAGTAACTTCACTAACTAAATGTTTACCTTCCTCAGTTGGCCCACAAGTCATAAATTGCTGCTGTGTCAAAATTCTGGAGCCATTTTGTTGAACTTTATAGCCATTCATTATCTACTATGTTGCTGTCAATATGTTATGACCAGAGACCAGTCAGAATAGTGGTATAATGACACCAGGTAGGACAAGGGTGTAACCATGTTATGGACATTGGCGGGGGTCCAAGTGCTTGGACATTGGGGGGGGTAAATACATTTTTGATAGTGAAAATTTGCATATTTAGAACATAGTTTTAGGATTACAGTTATTGTTTGAATTCACCTGGTTTCAAAGTGATAGAAGCTCCCACATCATGGGGAAATTGCTAAAATACATCACCGACTGAGCTGCTAAAATATATCACCGAACTTGCGTTGAGTATGGGCAAAACCAAGTGTACAATTGGAGGGGGACACACAAACCGATGTTCCTTAACAAACGTGAATATATTAAAAAAGAATAGACATAAACAAATAGATAAGTAAAATAAATAGAATAGATGAAGAAAAGGTATTTCACGAACCCCCCCCAAGAGTGCGTGGTTACGCCCATGAGGTAGGATACTTGTGAAAACCACCAGAATTATTCCTACATGCTGTTACTTTGGAAATGAGCAAATGCCCCAAAGCACTTTAAAGTGAATTGCTAATTTGAATTTCTCTCATCTCTTTTTTACCCTCTCTCTCTCTTTCTCTCTCTCTCTCTCTCACACTCAATTAGTGATATGCTGTTCAGTGTGATTAGTGGGGGTGGAATACTTTAGTGTAGATCAAAGTTAAAAAAAACTTTGTGGAGATTAGCTTCATTTAAGCTTACACTGTGCCAAATAACCCTGGGTGCACAGCTAGCTAATGCTCACCCTCTCTATCTAGTCAATAACCTGCCTAATGAGAATATTCAATCAAAAGACTCTAGTAAGCCACACAGGAAGAGAGAAGGGTGTATAATTAGTGTACATTACTAAACTAGTCAACGTGTGGACTCTATCATGCCGATATTTCACTGAGCTCTTTATGTTGAGCTTTAGCTGTTAGCCTTACAGACTTGTATCTGTGTGAGAGCAAACAGAGTCATTTGTTTACCACCCTGATGGTCGTTTCTTCTGTAGTCATCAGACTGGCTGCCTTTTCTTGGAGGATCTTGGAGGATTCTGACTCAGAGTCAGCATTTGAAAACATCATCACAGTAGTCTTGATATGAAGCGACATTGTGGGTTTTGCAGTGACATCTGGGTATGATTGCTTGAGTGTATCACAAAAGCCATACATTTGTTTGGAAAAGAATATGTGATTTATTAGCTATCCAAAACATGCCTCCTGTTTCTCAGACAGTCTTGTTTATATTCCATTTTTGTGATATAACTAAAAATGTGGCGTCACTTTCTGTAAATATTTAGAAGAATTTTTAGCAGAAAATAATCTTGCTATAATTTTTATAAATTGCTATTCTTCTTTGTACGTTCAACACATTTGTCTGTTGGATGTTTTTTTATCCAAAATGACTTACAAGTAAGGCACAAAGAAGCATTCCTGGGATGTAAACTCACAACCTCTTAAACTCACAAACTTCAAAATGTTAAAGTGGATTCAGTTTAAATATGCACATGCATCGCAAACCAGCTTGTCAAATAAAAATTACTACTGTACTCCTCCATTAACTAGGGCATTAATGCATGTCGTTTAAGTCTCATGGGGGGTGGGTAAATATGTCCACACTTTATGTTAGACAAGTTTGGGAACCTATAAGGGCATGTTTATGTTGTACAGATCCCATCTGAATCTAAATCATCATTGCATGTTGTATACAGTGGTGTGAAAAAGTGTTTGCCCCCTTCCTCATTTCCTGTTCCTTTGCATGTTTGTCAC
>JAFFST010052219.1:10979-22369 GCA_022414735.1 Noturus placidus
GCATTTTGTGTTTACTTGTGTTGTCCTTGACTATTGTTTAAATTGGTTTGATGTTCCGAAACACTTAAGTGTGACAAACATGCAAAGGAACAGGAAATGAGGAAGGGGGCAAACACTTTTTCACACCACTGTAACAGCTGAGTCTTCTCCTAATGTCTGATAAGGTTGGACAATACAATGCCAGGTATCTGAGACAATTCTTCCATACAGAATCTCTCTAGATTCATCAAATTTCGAGTTCCATGTGGGTGGACTCTCCTCTTCAGTTCACCCCACAGGTTTTTTTTGGGGTTCAAGTCAGGGGTGTGGGATGGCCATGGCAGGACCTTTTATATTGATTTCGATGTATGTTTTGGATTATTGTCCTTTCAGAAGTTCCAACCACGGCCTATTTGAAGATTTCTATCAGAGGCTGCCAAGTTTTCATTTAATATCTGTTGATATTTGGGCGGCTGTGGCTCAGTGGGTAGAGCGGGTTGTACACTAATCCACTAATCGTAGGGTTGGTGGTTCGAATCCCGGCCCGGGTGATCCCATGCCGAAGTGTCCTTGGGCAAGACACTGAACCCTAAGTTGCCCCCGATGGCAAGCTAGCACCTTGCATGCAGCTCTGCTACCATTGGTGTGTGGGTGTGCACTTGTAAGTCGCTTTGGATAAAAGCGTCTGCTAAATGAATAAATGTAAATGTAAATGTAATTTGAGTCAATGGTGCCAGGAATCCTAACAAAATGTCCAGGTCCTCTGGCAGAAAAACATCCCCAAAACATTAAAGATCCACCAACATATTTAACCATGGGCATGTGGTACTTTTCCATACGGCTACCTCTATGTGTGTGCCAAAACCACCTCTGGTATTTATTGCCAAAAAGCTCTATCTTGGTTTCATCTGACCATAGAGCCCCAACCAATTTGAAGTTTTGAAGACTTTCTGACCCGAAGAAGCAACCAACTTCTGCAATTCTCCAGATGTAATTCTTAGAGATTTTTTGGCCATTTGAACCATCCTCTTCACAGTGCATTGAGACAATACAGACACACATCAAATTCAGGTTGATTTTCAGTTGACTGGAACTGCTTAATTATTGCCCTGATGGTGGAAATGGGCATTTTCAATGCTTGTGCCATTTTCTTATAGACACTTCAAATTTTGTGAAGCTCAACAACTTTTTGCCGAACATTACAGCTATTTTCCTTCATCTTACCTATTGTTATGAATGACAGGGAATTTGGCCTATGTGCTACCTCATATTTATATCCCTGTGACACTGGATGTCATGGTTGAACAATTTCCTGTACCTAATCACACAGGTGTCCAAAATAAATGTAAAATATCAATGGGAATATACTTCAAATATATTTTTCTAATATGAATTCATAGGGGTGCCAATAATTGTTGCACACCAATATTTAATAAAGATATTATTTCTTAAACCTGTGTTACGTTTGCAGTGTTTGATATCCATAAAAGAAGAGTATTTTTGTGATTTTTTTTTAAAACAAAAGATTAAAAGGTTAAACAATAAAGACAAATTTACACAGCCTTCATTGCTCATATTTACCAAGGGTGCCAATATTTATGGAGGGCACTACAAATAAATATAATAGATTTTCACCATTTCTATGCTGTTAGTTATAATGCAAACTTGGCAATATTCATAGTGTTCAGATTTGAATTGTTCATGTTGCAGCAGCTGTTATTAAATGGCCATTTGCATGTGAAGGATGAGTTTTAATGCCATCAGGCAAGATAGCAGCAGCTCAGTGAGGTGAACAACAGAGACCCCATTAACACCAAAGCAGCCTATACACATCTACTCTCTGTCCTAGAAAGGCTTCATTCATCACGAGCTGAAATTCACACCCTCTCTTTCCATTTCTCTCTCTCTCTCTCTCTCTCTCTCTCTCTCTCTCTCTCTCTATATATATATATATATATATATATATATATATCTCATTATATATTCACATCCCCTCATGGATTTTAAACCTTCATTCTCTGCTCATCCTTTTCATCCTCCATCAGTGTAATGGGTGTCATTTGGGCATAATTTTGAGGCACTTGACAGTATCTAGGCTCTTTATACTGTTTTCATAACTTCAAATACATCCCCAAGTCCAATGCACATTAAAATAAATGGTAACACAGGAGTGTGGAATAGGGTGAAACAAAATGCAATACACCAGAATAAATGCAAACTTGTGATTCATGTGTTAAACCAGGCAAGTATTTTTATGAAGGCAGTAAAATAGGTCAATAGATTAATTTAAACTATTTTGTATCATTTTAACAGAAAGGTCTCAGAAAGACCTAGGTTTTGCAGGTGGAGGGTTAAGCTACACTATATATATATATATATATATATATATATATATATATATATGCATACATACACTGTCTATATGCAACTGTCTATACGCAAAATAGACAAGGTAGACATGAACACTAAGGATCAGGCTCTAAGTTATATGAGTTATTTTGTAAAAGTGGTAGCCCACTGATAGGAAATGTTGCATAAAACATATTTACTGAATGGGGAGATATGATGTAGCAAAAGACATGAAAACTAGCAGTAAAATCTACTGCATGTTCTGAGAGTCTACATGTTGAATGTGCTGGAAAAGACACACCCCACAAATAAACAAATAAATTTATTAATTAATAAAAGAGACTTAGTTGGAAAAGACTGAAATTATATATTTTGACAATGCTAATGTTTGGTATTCTATATGTAGTGTATTCTGTCTACATCCAGATGCACCCTGTTGTAAAGTATTGCTTAATCGTGCATGCTGGCATGTGTCAGCCTGCACTTCCTGCACAAGGATCTTCAGAAAGACGGATGCCTTGCTGCCATTGTCCTTTTCGATCACATTAATGGAGCAGCTATAGAAGTAACAGGCCTTTAGCTGAAGAGATCATAACAGAACATACAATGAGTGTGCTTTTTTCTGTTATTCTGTTATTCCACCTCATCTAACATCAACATCCTATTTGCTGTGTCCTTAGGGGGACGGGGCTGGTGGCGAGAGCTGGCGGAGACACAGCCGATCTTTCAGCTGACCCGCATAAACAACAGCCCTGCTCTAATATGTTTATTTACCCCTTATTTCACAGGATTCTATATCAATTATCTGCTTGCAGCTACTATGACTCTGCACCAATCTATCCATTCAAGTTTCCTACAGGCTGACAGAGGAACAGGCAGCTACACATATGTTTCTGTCTAATGTCACTGCAGCAGGCTGTGCTTTTTCTACCTCACTCATTCTCTCTGCACCTCAACAAATATAAAAGCATATACATCAACCTCTATCGTTCTTAAACAGATACACACAGAATACTTTGCATTTTTGCCTATAGGAGGCTTCACATATAACACAATATTATGCGACTGTCAGAGTTGTATACTACTTTGTGTGAGACAGCAAAAGCATCTGACTGTATTCCAGCACGGAGCCACCATCTGCAGAGGTAATTGATGTGAACATTGTTTGTGTATGTGTGTGGGGGTCATGGGAAATGAAATAAATTGTAACCAGCATGTCCATCTAGCCAGTAGCCTTTTGAGTGCAACACAGAGCAGGAGGGACACATTCATCAAGTGCATCTCCTGTAAAGCAAACCACAGTGCTTTGAAATACATATTTACTTGACTGCTTTGTCAAAATAGATGTTACAAATGAACTTGATTTTACTTCTGTAAGTAGTAAATAAATAAATAAAAAAGATTTATATAGGCTTAGAACACACACACATTTGTATGCTTCAGGTAAAGATAAATGTGAAGCTTTGCAAATATTTGTTTGTTGAATGATTAAGCGGTCTGTCCAGTAGTGCTCTCCTCCATCTTTTCTGAAACATATTGACAGTGCACACAGACCAAACTCAAAGAGATCAGTGAAGATCAGTGATATAGACTGAAGTGAGATTTTGCAATTCTGCACCTACAGTATATGTGTTACGTCATGGCGAACTCATGGCTGTGGTGCTCAGAATGCAGTGCCGCCTATAAACAAGGCAGACAAGAACTATACTTCCCAGCCACATGCGTGCTCAAGTTTGCCGGAGTACTGAGTGCAAACACCTCTGACTCACCCTATGTTATATAAGGCCTTGTTAACATCAGCACGTCGTGAAGTAAACACTCTGTTCTCCTAACACAGTTGTTTGACCAAGCCTCTAGTCACTTTCTGGATTTACCTGGTTTTCGGATCTATCTTCCTGTTTCTCGACTACGATTGGCCTGAGTGGCCCCACGGTCCCTGTGGCCACCATGACAGTGGAGAGTCCTATGTCTCATGTTCCTGTCATGGTCCTGCCAGAATATCGTGACCTCTGCAAGGTGTTCAGCAAAGAAAGGGCAAGCAGTTTACCACCACACAGACCCTTCAACTGCGCCATAGACCTCCTTCTTGGAGCCAGTACACCTTGGAGTCGAGTATATCCGCTCTCCCAAGCTGAACATCGGGTCATAGAGGAGCACATTCAGGAGGCTCTCCAACAGGGGTATATTTGACCATCCACATCTTCCACGTCCTCTGGGTTTTTCTTCATAGAAAAGAAAGGAGGGGGCCTTCGACCATGTATTGATTATTGGGGTCTCAACCAGGTGACAGGAAAATACCGTATCCCTTGCCACTAGTTCCCGCAGCCCTTGAACAGCTGAGGTCCGCGACCTTTTTCAAGAAGCTAGACCTACACAGCGCGTACAACCTGATCTACAACAGGGAGGGTGATGAGTGGAAGACGGCCTTTAGCACTACCTCCGGGCACTACGTGTACTTCGTGATGGCGTATGGGCTCGCTAACACCCCCTCAGTGTTCCAGGACGTAATCAATGACATCCGGAGGGACATGCTGGGGCGGTGTGTCATCGCCTACATTGACGATATCCTGGTATATTTGACATCCCTAGACGAGCACCCCAAGAATGTCTGGCAAGTGTTGCGCCACCTGCTGCAATATCAGCTGTATGTAAAGGCTGAGACGTGTGAGTTCTACCAACACATCATCTCATTCCTAGGGAATGTCATTAGGAGTCTCCATGGACGAAAGAAAGATTCAAGCGGTGGTGGAGTGGCCCACTCCTGAAACCATCAAGGAATTGTAATGTTTCCTTGGTTTCACAAACTATTATCAGCAATTCATCTGAGACTTTAGTAAAATAACACAACCCCTGCAATCCCTCATGCGGGGTAAACCTAGGCGACTCCTTTGGATAAGCTTAATCTGGCAATCACCACGGCCCCCCATCCTCCGACACCTGTATCCCTCCAGACCATGCGTCGTGGTTGACGCGTCTGAGGCAGGAGTGGAGGCCATTCTGTCTCAGAGATTCAGGGACAAACCCAATTTGCACCCCGTAGCCTTCTTCTCTTGAAAGCTGTCACCCACTGAACGAAAATATGATGTGGGGAACCGAGAACTCCTGGCCGTTAAATTGGCCCTAGAGGAGTGGTTGAAGGCTGCCGTACACCCGTTCATTATCTATACAGACCATAAAAATCTAGAGTATATGAGGACCGCCAAACGACTCATGCCCCACCAAGCGCGCTGGTCTCTGTTCTTCTCTAGGTTCCAGTTCACTTTGTCCTACAGGCCAGGAGCAAATAACACGAAGACCGATGCACTGTCTCGAATCCACTCCCCTGAAAGTCAGGTGAACCACGAAGATTATATCTTGCCCCTCGCCTGTGATGCTGGTGCCATAGAGTGTGTCCTAGATCAAGCCTTAGCTCGCTTCCCCAGGTCACAAGTCCCAACAGCATGTCCTCCAAGGAAACAATTCGTACCTAAATATTACCATCTAGAACTCATCACTTGCGCCCACACAACACTTGTGATGGGTCGTCCAGGAGCTCATAACACTTACTAACTGCTAGCCAAGAAATATTGGTGACCCCACATGCCTAGGGAGGTACAGCGTGTCATGCCCTCATGTTCCACTTGCACTCAGTCTAAAGTGCTGCGTCTTCTACCAGCCAGAAATTTTTTTAACCTCTCCCCATACCCATGCGCCCATGGTCCCACCTAGCTCTGGACTTCATAAAGGACCTGCCAGAGTCACAAGGTAGCACAGTGATACTGGTGGTTGTGGATCGGTTTTTGAAATTCCTGCACCTAATTCCACTGCCGGCACTTCCATCTACCTTTACCACAGCCGAACCACATGTATTTAAATTCAAGATAGGGGCCACCGTTAATCTCACTTCCGGTTATCACCCCCAGGCCAACAGACAGGCAGAACGGGCCAATCAAGAAATCATACGATTCCTCCGATTCCTCTGAACCTTTTGCGGAACATGCACCTTGGGCGGAATATGCACAAAACTCTCTGCAACATTCCGTCACCCAGCTCTCACCCACAGGGTGTGGCTTTCCACGAGAGACCTAAAGTCGCCACTCCCGGGCAGAAAACTAAGACCCAAGTATATTGGCCCCTTCCGGATCCTGAAGCAGATTTACGAAGTCACGTACAGCCTGGACCTGCCCAACCACAGCTGCATTTCATCACCATTCCATGTCTCTCTCCTCAAGCCTGTGATACTGGGTCCCTTTGCCACAGCGGTGCCGGATGACTCCCCACAAGAACTGCTAGAGATTGAAGGCCGCTCAGCCTACTGCATCCGCGACATCCTGGACTCCAGACGTAGGAGAGGAAGACTCGAGTATCTGGTGGACTGGGAGGGATATGGCCCAGATGAGCAGTGTTGGATCCCATCCCAGGACATTCTGGATGCAAACTTATGCTGAGACTTCCATGCTGCTCACCGAGATAGACCGGGACCCCGGAGGAGAGAGAAGCCTCAGAGGGATTTGGCTCCTGGAGTGAGCCCTTTGGGGGGCTCTGTTATGTCATGGTGAACTCGCAGCTGCAGTGCTCATAATACAGTGCCGCCTACAAACAAGGCAGACAAGAACTACAATTCCCAGCCACTGCCTAGTTTGGATTGTTTGCCTGACTTCCGTCTGTCTTCCGTGTTTGTTCTTCAGTCAATTCTATGCACGCTATCCTACCCGCCTGCGCATGCCTCCAACAGAAAACATTACATATTACTTTGCCTACTATGGAGGCAGAGTTCACACCCGATAATAATGTTACCGAATGTCACCGAACAAGTAATGTTACAATATGCAGTTGTGGATTGTATATTTGCAATATTTATTTCTAATTCCAATTTGCATATCCCTGTACATAGATACTGCATGTTCAAATACATTCATGTGCTAGCTTATCTAAATTTCCATCATAATTTGGAAATCGTGATAAAATCAAGACCCAAGATTGCGACATGGCAGTAGCATGCAGCTGCCTCTCCGGATCCACAATGGTGCTATTTATGTCTATATAGCTTGATAGCTTGATTTTTACAGCAAATTGGTGTCTGTGTCTACCATCACCAGACACTGCTAAAATACAGAAATCAAGCAACCTGCATGATGATCTACTGGAGACGCTATGCAATCTTGGCATGTTGCATGGACCAGTCCTCCACATCACTGCGTCGGCTGATGCCGGTGGCTGGGGGATGGGACATCATAAGCATCATGCAAGAAAGCAAAAGCATTGCAAATGGGTGGGTGTTCATTCTTGGTTAAAAACAAACCCTAGATTTCTGGCTCTTTCGTCCATTCTGCTTTCCAATCTCTGCTCTCTGGACAAGAAATTGGACTACATCCAAGTCCAAACGGCAATGGGTGTGAGTTTTGAGATTGCTGCATCTTTGTTTTCATGGAGATGTGGCTCAGTGACAGAGTTTTGGATTCCACCACTCAGTTAGGTAAGCTCGCCTCATTTCGTGCTGACAGAAATGCAGCTCTGTGCGGTAAGGCTCATGGTGGTAGCTTATGTGTTTGCATCAATACTGAATGGTGCAAGAATTGGTGCTAGTCTCTAGTTACTGCTCATCGAAGGTAGAGTTTGTGACTGTTAGACGCAGACCATTTTATTTACCATGGGAATTCACCACCGTTCTTATAATCGGAGTGTGCATTCCCCCAGCGATAATGCAAAGAATTCTCTCTGTGAACTATATGTGGCTATTGGTGAACTGCAGAACACAAACCCTGATGGACTGTTTATCATCGCTGGGGATTCAAAACACTGCTCCTTAAATTTTATCAACATGTGGACTTTGCAATGAGAGGAGCGAACATGTTGGATCTTCTTTACACAAACATCCCTGGCGCATAGCACACAGAGTCCCATCCCCACCTCGGCTACTCAGACCACATCTCTGTTATTCTAATCCCAACATACAGACCGCTCATCAGCCGCTCTGAACCGGTTTTGAATCAGGTGAACACCTGGCCAGCAGAAGCCATCTCTGCTCTTAAGGACTGTTTTGAGCACACTGACTGGCACATGTTCAGGGATGCTGCAACCTACACCAACATGGAGGAATACATGGCATCAGTGACCAGCTGCATCAACAAGTGCATTGATGTCAATGTCTTCAAGACCATCACCGCATGCTCCAACCAGAAGCCATGGATGACTGTGGAGGTGTGTGCACTGCTGAGGATCTGAGACTCTACCTTCAGGGCAGGTGACTAGGCAGCCCTATGAACAGCGAGAGCCATACTGTCCTGGCCCATCAGAGATGCAAAGTGTGCACACATGCAAAAATGCACAGCCAATTCATGGACAGCAGTGACACATAGCTAATGTGGCAGGGCATTCAGACCATCAGAAACTACAGGACAACATCATGTGCCTGTGACAGTGATACCTCCCTTCCAGATGTGTTGGCAATGAAAATCAACCCTCCTACCAACTACCAGGTGGTGTGTCTAACCATGGCTGATGTAAGGAATACTCTACACCGAGTAAATCCATGGAAAGCCACTGGACTAGGCAACATTACTGGCAGCATGCTCAGAGGATGTGCAAACCAGCCGGCAGATGTATGCACAGACATCTTCAACATCTCCCTGAGCAGTACCGTCATTCAAACATGCTTCAAGGTCACCATGCTGAAGAAGAATTTAGTGTCCGGCCTCAATGACTTAATGTCCCGTTGCACTCACACCCATCACCATGAAGTGCTCATCATGAGGCACATCAAGACTGCCACTCTCACTGGACCTCCTGCAATTCATGTATCATCCCAACCGTTCAGTTCAGCATTTACCACAATCATTCCTCAGGAACTGATTGGAAAGCTGAATACTACTGTTCTGAACACCTCCATCTGCAACTGGATCCTGGACTAATGGGTTTTTGCAAAGCCAACAAGCTGTCCCTAAATGTGGACAAAAGAGAGCAACCACTCTCTGCTGAACAGCGATGGCTCCTCTGTGGAGATCATAAAGAGCATAAAATATATTGGTGTTCACCTGGCGGAGAACCTCATCTGGTCCCTCAACACCAGCTGAAGATCATTGGGGTCTCTCTTCCCTCCATCATAGACATTTACTGTACACCACACGCTGCATCCGCAAAGCCACTAGCATTGTGGATGACCCCACACACCCCTCACTCAAACTCTTTACTCTCCTGCCATCTGGAAAAAGGTAACAAAGCATTCCAGCCCTCACGGCCAGACTGTGTAACAACTTCTTCCTCCAAGCCATCAGACTCCTCAATACTTAGAGACTGGACTGAAAAGCGCGCACACACACACACACACACACACACACACACAATCCCACTCCCCTTGCAATTTTTGCACATTTATGTACTGACAACCTGTATTTTTACTGCTAATGTACTTATAAAAATATTATGTTCAATTTCGTGTCACCACTATACTCTTTAACTGGCTGCTACCGCAATAACTGCTATGTCCACATATGGTATAATCTAATCTGCTAATTACTATGTCATAGTATGTTATGTTTATATTCACTTTTTATATTATTATTATTATTTTGCACTAACTGTTATATTGGGCACTTCTATACTAGAACTGTGTACTGGTCCGTGCTAGACTGTCACTTACTGTACCTATTGTCCTGTTTTAGTAGTTACTGTACTGTCTTGTGTTGTTTGCACATGCACTTTATGTAGAATGTGTAGGTCTTTTTTTAGTTCTGCGTCATCTCATGTGGTTAACATGATGGTAGAGAGTTGAAACTCAGAGTGCACTTATGCCTTTGTTCAAGTGAATCCGTATTTTAAATATATTCTGTAACATTTTGTAAGGCATAATTGTACAAACCCTTCTCTTTCATACAGAGCTTTGCAGCTGAACTGAGTAGATTGCAAATGTTCCTAGTTTTATGGCAAAGAACATTTTCAAAATGTTAATTTATGAGATGCATTTTCCCAAAACAGATGTGTTCGACAAACACCCATCTGAGTCCAGAATGATAAACACACTGTGAGGAAGCTCTTAGTGCCACCTGCCCTGAAGAACAGATTCCCAATAGACATACAATTTTTTATTTTAATAAGAAGCCATGTCATTTACATACAGTATATATGTAATTAAAAAGGACATCTGAGTACATGTGCATGGTGAATGACACTGAATGAGAAAAACCAAGAAGGTGAAAGATAAAAAAGCACGGGAATTAACTTAAGGTCTGCAACTGGATCCTGGACTTCTTGACTGGGAGACCTCAGTCAAGAACAGAATCTCCAGCACCAGAACCGCATCTCCAGCACCACCACACTGAGCACGGGGGTCCCCCAGGGATATGTGCACAGTCCACTACTGTTCACTCTGGTGACTCACGATACCAAAATAGTAATCTCTACCCAGATACCAAAGAAGTGAACATTGCAGAAACTTCAGAAGAGAAAACTCTTCACAACTCTTACAACTGTGTAGAAGTGTGTAGTAGTAGCAGTATTCTGTGTGTGTGTGTGCGTGCGTGTGTGTGTGTGTGTGTATGTGTGTGTGTGTTCACAGGCATAGATTATATTAGGGACTCAAGGAGAAAGAGTTTTCTGGGGGATTTAGTCATATACAGACAGACAGACAGACAGATAGATAAAATTGAAAATTTATCCAGGTTAAATATGAGAGATAATGTTTCTTACCACACAAACATTCCCTTCTAACTAAATCCATTTTACTATGCTTTTTTATCTTAATGGAAAGAACATTAGTAAATATTATACAAATGAAATGTCCCTTCCCCTTCATTTTGGGGTTTAACAGGCCTTGGGGTTTAACAATGATTAGTCATGCTCTCAAGGAATTGCAATTAGTCAAGAAAACTGATGGATGGATGCAAGCCATGAATAGTTTCAATACTGCCTACAAATGTCATGTTATTCCATATGTGTAACTGATATGTCTGATATATATTTGTATACAAAGTTCAGAAGTTTAGATTTAAAATTATGAGATGTACAGTGCCTTGCGAAAGTATTCGGCCCCCTTGAACTGTTCGACCTTTTGCCACATTTCAGGCCTCAAACATAAAGATATAAAA
>JAFFST010052219.1:32968-43224 GCA_022414735.1 Noturus placidus
AAAAAAAAAAAAAAAAAAAACCCACAGGTATTCATAAAGTGGATTCAACACACCATATGCTGGCAACCCAGCATTGTTCTTCTTGCCCATATCCCTCCCATTCAACTAAGAATTCCAGCTTACCTCTCCTGTGCGAGAGTTTAGGATATTCTTTATAAGGTATGCTGGTTGGTCATCGATTTCCAGTGGGGCAGGAGGGGCATCGAGGGGCATGTCCATGGCTAGTGGTCTGGGGATGACTGGCTTATGTCGTGAGATGTGATATGATGGAGCGATGCAGCTGTTTTGAGGTAAATCCAATTTGTAAGTGACTTAATTGAATGTTGAATGGTCCAATGTAGTTTGGGCTGTTTCTTGCAAGTTTCTGGACTGAACACATATAGAATATGAGGATATCACACAGTGCACATCTTTCAGCATGTTGAGCCACCAGTACTTCTCTCGTAGTAGGTGGTAGGTGCGCTGTGCACCCGGGTGGCCAATGGCGACCACCGTGTGAGCCCAGGAAATTAGTTCCATTCTCTGAGGCATCCACCTCTATGATAAACAGTTTGGAGGGATCTGGGTGCTTGAGAATGGGAGCTATACTGAATGCTTGCTTTAGTTGCTCTTGTGGCATGGATTCCAAGTTAGGCACTTTGGCTTGCCTATCAGCAAGGATGTTAAAGGATGTGCAATGGAGCTGAATCCCCTGATAAAATGTCGGTAGAAGTTTGCAAAGCCCAGAAATCATTTTAACTCCTTGACAGTGTGTGCGGTAGGCCACATCACAGCCTTCACCTAGCTTTGGTCCATGGTGACTCCCTCGGGCCTGATGTAGCCCAAGAATGATATGGTGTATTGGTTGAATTCACACTTCTCTGCTTTGCCATACAACTGATGCTTGAAAAGTCTCTAACAATTGACACACGTGAAGGATGTGTTCCTCACGGGTATTGGAATAAACCAAGATGTCGTCGATGTAAGTGATCACACTTTTCCCCCAACACGTCCCTCAAAACATTATTTATGAGATGCTGGAACACTGAGGGGGTGCTAGAGAGCCCATATGGCATGACCAAATCCTCGTAGTGGCCGGAAGTGGAATTAAAGGTAGTTTTCCACTCATCTCCCTCTCTGATGCAGATCAATTTGTATGCACTGTGAAGATCTAGTTTTGTGAAGATGGTTGCAGATCTGAGATGTTTCAGGGCTGCAGGAACCAGCATCAAGGAATAAGGGATACTTTATGGAAACTTGGTTGAGACCTCAGTTATCTATGCATGGCTTGAGGCCACCTCCCCTCTTCTCCACAAAGAAGAAACCAGCTGAAGCAGGGGACATAGAGAGTCTAAATATGCTGAACATACTCCTCCATGGATCATTGCTCTGCCATTGAGAGAGGATTCACCCTTCCCCAAATTGGACTGGTTCCAGGAAGCAGCTCGATGGCACAATCATATAGGCAGTGTGGTGGTAGTCCGCTGACCCATTCTTTGCTGAATTCTTCCATTAGATCCTGATATCCGGGGGTTGATATCTGGCACTAGTTGGTCTGGGATTTCAATGGTGGTGGCAGCTAGAGGGAGGATGGAGACCTGATGTGTGCTTGGCATTGCGGATACCAGCGTGTGATTTGTCGATCTGTAAAGGAGATACAAGGATTGTGTTGATCCAGCCATGGGATGCCTTCAATGATGGGACGGATGGCAGAGACTATGACACAGAGAGTAAGGGATTCCTTGTGAAGTGTGCCAATCTGGACGGATAGAGTCTCAGTGCAGTGTGAGATGATCCCTTCCCCGATTGGAGCTCATCTATGGCTTGAAGCTTGCATGGCTGAAGCAATGGGCGCATGGGGATGTTGAGCTGGTTGGCTGTGTCTCGATCTATAGAATTCCCTGCCACCGTTTGTCCCACTACAATCATTATCCAACTAGCCTGGAAACACTTAAATTATATACAGGATATTTTCAGCAGATAATGTGACCTTTTGTACATGTTAGTTATATTCCAGTAAAGTAAGTTGTGGTGTTTGTGCAAAGTTATTCTTCGCAAGACAAATGTTATACTGATGTTCATCTTTGACTGGAAGTGCGTTAGGGTCTTCTTCATTGCCCACAATACTGTAAAAGGTCAAAATTGTATTTTACATTCATTCATCGGTGAGAATGGTCTCGGATTAGTGCTCAATGTTTATTTTACTCACTCACAGTGAAGTAGTGAGTTGTACTGAGCCATGGAGCAGAGAGAACTCGCATCATATGACTACAGCCTGAGAGCAGCTCACAGGGAGCTCACAGCATGAAGCCATCAGTAGTCCTAACACATCCTCATGTTCCAACCACAATTTTCACCGTGCACATAACTGAGAGAGCAGAAAGAGGGAGAGAGTGATAGAAGACAGAGAAAGACAGAATTACAGAAGTCACCTCAAAGCAGGAGAGTACTAATGGAATGGCAGGAGTCTGTGGACTGCACTGAGAATGCGGAATAAGGGAACCCTGCGCAGGTGGTAATACAATAAGGCCTAGGTAATTGCACCTAGGCCAAGACTGAATGACAATGTCTCAGCCAAAAAAAAAAGATTTATTCTTTGATATGCTCATGGCTTTAAAACAATTCTCTCATTTCCGTTCAGGCACAGCCAAAAAGCAAGAAAAGAAATTTCACACAAATAAAACTCCAGGGCTTGGTAATTCTTGGACAAGACATATGAAAAGGGGAAAATGTGTAATGATTAAATTGCTTTGCTCTGTGATAAACAGGAAAGCATTTGCCATTTCACTCACCTAATTGCAATATTCTCACTCCGCTGTTCTCTGATGCAGTGAATAGCCCCACAAAAGAAAATAACTCAAGGGGCTAGAGAAGAAAGTATTGCATTGCAAAAAACGGTAGGGTTGTTTGAGTGTGAATTGTGCTTATAATGATAGATATCAGACACTTTTTTTGGTAACTTTAGTTGTCTGTGTAGATGATAATGGCCAAGAAAACAAAATATGACTTCCTTCACCTTCTATTACTTTTGTTTCTTTCCTTGTGGAGCACACTCCATTTTAAGTGGGTATAAAGAGCCATACAATGTAAGGCTGATTTCCTTTATATGTATAGTACTAATTACATTAATAATGTAGTCTTTTAGGGTATGTTGATCTTGCCAAAGAAATAATAAAAATAATAAGTTATTTACAATGTTGCTAGTATATTTACTCTATTTGGCCAAAGGTTTGTGGACACATGACTATTACATTCATATGTAGGTCTTCCCCCAAACTGTTGCCAAAAAGTTGGAAGCACAATTGTGTGGAATGTCTTTATATGCTACAGCATTAAAATTTCCCTTTACTGGAACTAAGAGGCCCAAAAATGTTCCAGCATGACAGTCAGTGCATTTACATGGACAACAATAATCCACTTTTAACCCGATTAAGACAATAATGTGATTAAGAAAGTACCATGTAAACAGCAATTTTTAATTACCTTAATCTGATTAAGGTCATACTTAAAGTAAACACTAATTGAACTAAGACATGTGGAGTACTCCTCTTTTAGTAGCATTATCAACGTGTATTACAGACATGTAAATGCCTTAATCACATTATTAATGCAACAGGACATGATCTCACACGGCAGTTCTCAACCGTTTTACGGCGAACAAGTGAGTACGGCTTGGTCCCAAACCACATACTTTCCTACTATAGGCCTGTAGTGGGGAAAAATACATGTATTTCGGCAACTATATAGACCATAAGTACGCGGTTTGGGACACAGCCCATGGCTTCAAGCTGCTGTCTATTTTCTCGTACAGCATGACAAATAATTAATTGCACTAAAACTGACTCATGTAAACACCTTAATCACATTATTATCTTACTCAGAGTGAGGTCAATAATTAGATTACTGCTGTCCATGTAAATTCAGTCACTGTCCCACAAAGCAAGAAGACACAGTTTGCCAAGGTTGGTGTAGAAGAAGAGTGGCCTGCAGAGATCACTACCCTCAACCCCACTGAACATCTTTGTGTTATAGTGATGTGTCATTCATTTTGAATTAATCCTTTCTATGACTCGGGAAGAACGAGTTCTCTTAGAGAGTGATTCAATTATGCATAAATAGATTAATTATATTCTGCTGAAATGAACGAAATGAATTGGAAAAAAAAAAGATTTGTTCATTTTGCTGAACAAGATTCAAAGATCCGATCAGTAAAATGATCCAAACTTCCCATTATTGTGTTGGATGAGTCCATGGGAGTCCAGAGAGGCAGCTACAAAATGTAGAACTTTATCTCAGTATCTCAAAAAAGCGAGTACACCTTTCACATTAAAAAAAAAATTTTTTTTTGATTATATCTTTTAATGTGACAACACTGAAGAAATGACACTTTGCTACAATGTAAAGTAGTGAGTGTACAGCTTGTGTAACAGTGTAAATTTGCTGTCCCCTCTAAATAACTAAACATACAACCATTAATGTCTAAACTGCTGGCAACAAAAGTGAGTACACCCCTAAATGAAAATGTCCAAATTGGGCCCAAAGTGTCAATATTTTGTATGACTTGAAGTTTGACTTGATGCACTGGTCCAGCCACTGAATAGAAAAAACAGGACACTGAAATCGAGAACTAATAAATCAGGAAAATGAAAACACATGAAAATGGTTACTACACGAAATGGAGCGAGACTTGCTCCAGGGTTGCATTCAGGGTGCCCTCTAGTGGCCAAAGAAGTAATTGTTCCTGGTGGCCATGACACCTTGCCTGACATGAGTGTCCAATCTCACTTGTGCTCTTGGAGCTGAATGAGCAAAACCCTACTTTAGCTCACTGCTGTTGTGCATGTGCGAGAAATAAGACTGGTAACATATTTTGGCATTTTGAATAAATAATTATATTAGATTAATGTTATACTTTACAAATTCTGGATAATGTACCTCAATATTAGTTTAAGTAAATTTGTGTGGGCTGAATGAAATAAGATGGTGAGCCATATTTGGTTTGACACCTGTGCTCTAATAGGACTAAAAAACATTGTGTTTGACTGGTGGAGTAGTATCAGTCGAAATGTGTTAGGAATGTGTTTTTATGATGTGGGCTGAAGTGAAGTATTAAACTTTGTCCAAAGCACTTTATGAGAAAGGTTGAATGATTACATGTAAATAAGTAAGCTTCTAGATATTTATTTTTATCTTAACATAATGATAAAAAGAATATTGCACTGTAAGTGAGCTGTATTTAAGAGCATTTTTTTTTTTTTTTTTACCCGGTTCCCTTTGACCCAGTAACAACACTGATCTCTAGTATTAAACTGTAAGGCTGAAGTGTGCTTGCCTGAAATATGACGCTCAATATAGTGCAAGATTAATTTATTCATCTTCACTAACCACTTTAGTGTTTTTTTTTTACATCAGAGAAGAAGGAAAACTGGGACAGGAATTTAACACTCAGTGAGGAACATTCAGGTATCCAATTATGCTTGTCTTTCTCCATATCAAGGCACCAAATACATATTACATAAGGAAACAACTCAAGTGAAATTATCTTGCTAAGACAACAGTGGTTCAGCATATTTATATTACATTGATCATGGAAATACATGACTATGGTGATTTTTCACAGCTGCAAATTTTTAATAAACAAACAAATCAATCAATCTATTAATCTTCTAAAGTAATTACCTTATTCTGGTCAAGGATACAGTGGATTGGGAGCGTATCACGGGAACACTGGGTGTGAGGCAGAGGAATACACTCTGGGATAGGTTAGTCCATTGCAGAGCACTCATTCACATCTAGGAGCAATTTAGCACAGCTAATACACTAACCAAAATGGCTTTGGGAGGTGGAAAATACAGAAAAACCCTTAGCAAAAGTTCGCAGGCATGGTGAGAACATGGTTTGAACAGGGGACCTATGGAGTTGTGAGGCAGAAAGATACTTTCAGCATCACTTCATCACTTTAAGTTTATTTTTTTCTTTTATATTTTAAGATCAGCATATAAGTAATATTTCTTCAGACATCAAACTATCACAGTCCTATTTTGAGTTCTAATCTTTATTCCTCTAATAAAATACATCTAAGCAGTAGCTCACTTCAAATATTTCAATAGTGTCATCATACAAAATGCATTTATGTGCTTTTTGATGTTGCACATATCACTAAGTTGTACCGTAGCTTTGATCTCACTTTCTCAGACTTGTTCTTATATCTTTCATCGCAGTGCATGCCCTCTGTAGTTATTGTCTTACTCCAATATAATTATTTCTGTCATTCATTGTAAGATTGAAGCTCAACACAAAATTACAACTTGCATTGATCTTTGTGGCACGCTGCGAGCTTGATTCTAATCATGAGCCTATGACATGATGCTCTAACCATCAGCCTTACTAATGACTTCTCAAAAGAGAACAAAAAAACACGAAGCACATAATTTGTGCACATGCTAGTTCAAAAGTATTACAATGTGTTACATGGAAACTAACTTCAAATATTTCAAATTGCTTCAGAAACACGGATGAATATATTTTATATTAAAAATGTTTTATTTTTTTTGCAGAAGGTATAGTTATTACCTGTGGAAATGCCAAAGACTATCCTTCAGCATCAAACTCCGGTCCTGTTTAACTCTCACTTTCTGTTTGCTTTCAGTCTTCTTATGGTCAAACATGTTACTATAGCAACAGATGTACTGGACACCTCCACAACAGGCCTTTCAACAGGGTTGATCATGAATGAAGTTACCTCTTAGGTATTCTCAAACTGAGTGTCACGTACCGTGGCTGAATATGGAAGCAGATGCGGGTGACAGACTCCGGCAGAATAATCCAAAGAAATAGACAAAGTTTGTAGTCAAGAAACAGGCAGGAGTCAGGCGAGCTGGCAAACAAAACAAAACAGGGCAAGGCAGAAATCGAGGTCGGGAACGTAAACAATGGTCAAAGTCGCTTAGTCAAAACACAAAAGATAAAGCTTGGATAATGGCAGAGAACAAGTCAGCTGAATATTTACTTCGCAAAGTCTGTATGCATACAAAGTCTCTTATGTGTTGTGGTGAGAGTTTGATAGTGATTGGATGCAGGTGTGTGTGATTAGAACTCTGGGCAAGGTGAGCGCATGCGTGTGTGGGAAGTGTAGACCTCAGCGGCTTTATTTGAAGTAAGCGGTGTTGTCGTGGCTGGGCTGACATATGACTCTGCACACTCCAGAAGCAGAGTCCTTTCTGGGTCACCCCCGTGGTCCCCCGGGAAGTTCAGAGTGTACTGCATGGAAGTCCTTATAGAGCTGCAGGTCCAGGATGTCTTGTGTCGGACCCAGCATAGTTCTTCTGGTCCGTAGCCCTCTTACTAGATTAAATATTCCATCTTACCCCTGCTGTGCCTAGAGTTGAGGATATTCTTGATCAAGTATGCAGGTTTTCCATCGATCTCCAGTGGTACAGGAGGGGTTTCGAAGGGCACCTCCATGGCTAGAGGTCCTGTGATGATGGGCTTGAGTCGTGACACATGGAAGGAGGGAGCTATGCGACTGTGTCGAGGTAATTCCATATGGTAGGTGACCTCACTGATTTGTTTTATGACCTTGAATGGCCCCATGGACCTTGGGGTGAGTTTTTTGCAGCCATGTGGTTGTCTAAAGTCCTTGGTGGACAGCCAAACCCTATCGCGGGGCTGGTACTGTGGATGCTCACTGTGGCAGCAATCCTTGTAGGCTCCACTGGAGCTGATCCACTGCTAGTGATTCCATCAGATTCACATTCCAGGGGAAGAGTGGGGGTTGGTAGCCTGGTAACCTTCGGCTGTCATGAATGCGGTGGGCAGGGCGTGTAGGGGAACGAGCCTTGCTGACTTAAAAAAAATCAGTCCAGGGTTACCATAATGATTGTGTTACCTTGGGACTTGGGTAGGTCTGTAACAAAATGAATGGAGATATGTAACCATGGATCTGGTACGGGTAGAGGTTTGAGCTTGCTGGCCGGAGGTGTTCATGGCATTTTACTCTGAGCACACGAACATGACGCCACTACTCTGTGCATCTCCCTCTCCATATTAGGCCACCAGTACTTATCTCGTAACAGAGTGTAGGTGCGTTGTGCCCCTGGCTGACCTGTGCCAACTGCCGTGTGGGCCTAAATGACGAGTTCCTGTCTGTACCGCTCGGGTACAAATCGTCTTCCCAAAGGGCATGTTGCTTTAACCTGTGACTGGGGAATGTTTTCTAGCGTTTGATCAAGCTCCCACTCCAGGTCACTAATAAAACATGAAGGGTTTATGATGTATTCTTTTTGGTTCCACAGAACCTCAGTGTTGTCCAGATGAGACAGGGCATCGGCCTTAGTGTTCTTGGATCCAGGTCAGTATGACAGGTTGAACTGGAACCTGGTGAAGAATAGTGACCATTGGGCTTGACCGTGTGATAACCTCTTGACGGTACGTAGATATTCTCGGTTCTTTTGATCAGTGAATATGACAGAGGGGTGTGTAGCCTTCTCTAGCCAGTGTTGCCATTCTTCCAGGGCTAGCTTAATGGTCTAGAGTTCTCTATTGCCCACATTGTAGTTTCATTCTGCTGGTGATAGTTTACATGAAATGAATGTCACAGTATGGAGTTTGTGCTTCTCTCCAAAAAACTGAGAGGACATCTCCTACACGTGTCTCTGATACGTCGACCTCCACCACGAACGGTTTGGATGGGTCTGGGTGCTTGATAATGGGAGCAGTTGTGAAGGCCTTCTTGAGCTGGTCTAGTGCTGCTTGGGCAGCTGGGTTCCATGGCAGGCGTTTGGGCTTCCTTTCAACAAAAGGAACAGACACGTTGAACATGCTCCTCCTTGAAACTGGAATAGATCAATATATTGTCGATGTACGTGATTACGTTACCTCTCACCATGTCCCTTAGGATGTCGTTAATTAGGCACTGGAAAACTGAGAGAGCGCTAGAAAGCCCATATCGCATTACCAGGTATTCGTAGTGCCCGGAGGTGGTGCTAAACCCCGTGTTCCACTAATCTCCCTCTCTGATCTGGACCAGGTTGTCTGCACTGCAGATGTCCAGTTTAGTGAAGATTGTGGCAGCAAAAAGTTGTTCTAGAGCAACTGTTACTAACGGAAGAGGGTAGAGATATTTGATACAGCACTGATTAAGACCCCTGTAGTCTATGCATAGTCGTATACTATACTCCTCCCTTCTGCTCTACAAAGAAGAAACCATGCAGAGGCGGGAGGACATAGAAGGTCTTATGTGACCCTGCTGCAGTGACTTTACATACTCTCCATAGCTCCATAGTTCTCCTCCATAGCTCTCTGTTCAGTCTGTGATAATGGGTAAACCCTTCCTCGGGGTGGCGTAGTTCCTGGCAGCAGTTCGATGGCGCAGTCGTAGGGCCGATGAGGTGGTAATCCACTAGCCTTTTCTTTGCTAAACACATCGCTGTGGTCCTGGTATTTGGGTGGAATTTGTACTGTGGTGGTTTTATCCGGGCCCTCGATGGAAGTGGCTGCTAGGGTTTCACTGGTGTCTGAAGGCAATGGTTGATGCAACGGGAACCAGTGCATGATCCATGAAATACCTGGGTTTTGTTGTTCTAAACAGGGGAGGCATTGGACCACTTGATGTCTGGCGGACACCGTGTCGTGGCTGGGCTGAGATATGACAATAAGAATGTGAGAATGTGAAGGATAAATTGAATTAAATTACTTAGAATTAGAATAAAATTATGTCTATATACTGCCCTAATTATTACATATGGCTGTGCTTATTAATACGAGTTTACATTTACATTTACATTTATTCACTTAGCAGACGCTTTTATCCAAAGCGACTTACAAATGAGTTAATGGGTTCGATATCACAAGTGCCATTTCCTGGTTAATTTTGGTGTAATGTTATTTTTGTTGAGTTTAATACACATCTGTGATTGTGCATTGTTTACCTTTTCATTGGTCATACATTAACATGCTGAGCTGTAGTAGACGAATCAGTGAAGAACATGGAGGAAATCCAAACAGACACAAGGAGATCGGTACAACACAAGTCGCAACTCTACCCACTGAGCCAATGGGTCAACCTATAACAATTTAAAGTACATAATATACAGTGCCTTGCGAAAGTATTCGGCCCTCTTGAACTGTTCGACCTTTTGCCACATTTCAGGCCTCAAACGTAAAGATATAAAACTGTAATTTTTTGTGAAGAATCAACAACAGGTGGGACACAATCATGAAGTGGAACGAAATTTATTTTATATTTCAAACTTTTTCAACAAATAAAAAACTGAAAA
>JAFFST010052219.1:59818-78270 GCA_022414735.1 Noturus placidus
TTTGGGTCTCGGCATGATGTGTAGCTTTTAAGGATCTTCTGGTGGACCTTACTGTGTCAAGCAGCTTCTATTTAAGTGATGCCTTGATTGTGAACAGGTGTGGCAATAATCAGGCCTGGGTGTGGCTAGAGAAATTGAACTCAGGTGTGGACAACCACAGTTATAGTAAGGGGGGCAATCACTTTTTCACACAGGGCCATGATGGTTTGGATTTTTTTTCACCTTTAATAATAAACACCTTCATTTACAAATTGCATTTTGTGTTTACTTGTGTTGTCCTTGACTATTGTTTAAATTGGTTTGATGTTCCGAAACACTTAAGTGTGACAAACATGCAAAGGAACAGGAAATGAGGAAGGGGGCAAACACTTTTTCACACCACTGTATAGCGCTTTTATCCAAAGCGCTTTACACTGTGTCTCATTACCCATTAATACACACACTCACACACCAATGCAAGGTGCTAGCTTGCCATCGGGAGCAACTTAGGGGTCAGTGTCTTGCCCAAAGACACTTCGGCATGTGGAATCATCCGGGCCAGGAATCGAATCGCCAACCCTACGATTGGTGGACAACCCGCTCTACCGACTGAGCCACAGCCGCCCATATGCAAAATGTCATTACATTAAATAGCAAATTTGATTTAGAGGCAAAATTGACCATTATTTATATTGCCTTTGGACAGGTAAATGATTCCATATGAGGTTATTTTAAAATATTTGAAAGCAGGCAACAAGGAGAACATTCACAGCAGAGCAATATAAGATGCCAAGCCTTTGTCAAACATCTCTTTTTCAAACTATTTTGTAGGTTCTTAGGATGCAGCCAAAGGCCACTAACTGATTCCACTTAATAATAAACCAAGATGTGATTACCCCTATGATTAATTAAAACTGGTGGATTGTGCATCTGAGAAGCTTTCTGGACGCTGAGCAGTTTTTAACTAGCAATGTAATAAAAAAAATGCATTAATCAAGACAGTGAAAAAGATTTTTCTTCAATATCTAGATGGCCAGTAACTGAATATCATGTTATCAGTAAATGAAAACATCCAGTAAACAGAATGACTTATATAAGCATGAATAATAATAATAATAATAATAATAATAATAATAATAATAATAAACAGAAGAATCCTTTGCTGACAATTGTCAAATTCATAATGATGTGAGATATTAAGAGAGAGGAAAGTAAAAGGCAAAGATACTCTGAGAACATTATGCCTTTCCCTCTGTTGCTAAGCAGCAGTCAACTGAGCCTGGCTGAGCTGACAGGCCTAAGTCTTCCTGAATATCATGGGGCTAAAACATAGAGGGTGTGTGTTGAAAATAGTCAAAGCATGCCAGCATATCATAAGAGGGGAAATATGACTTGTCTTTAGGTAGAATAAACTTGAACATCATCTAACACTTTATTTGTTTACCAATGACATAGTAAGTTTCGATCACCCATCACTTAAGGTGGGTGTACGAGTGTGTCAGATGACCCCTCTCTCCTTTAACCTTGGGGCACCAGCTAAGGAATTTCACCTTAACAGTATGAGAACAATCCAAAAGGACTGTTCAATAAATTTGAATTAATATGAATTAGACGGAGGTTGCCAACTAGCTCTGTGGGCGGCTGTGGCTCAGTCGGTAGAGCGGGTTGTCCACTAATCCACTAATCGTGGGGTTGGTGTTTCGAATCCCGGCCCAGGTGAGCCCATGCTGAAGTGTCCTTGGGCAAGACACTGAACCCTAAGTTGCCCCCGATGGCAAGCTAGCACCTTGCATGCAGCTCTGCTACCATTGGTGTGTGAGTGTGTCTCATTTGTAAGTCGCTTTGGATAAAAGCGTCTGCTAAATGAATAAATGTAACTTATCTGAAGGATTTCTGAGATTCTCGACAATTAGTAGAGACTCTGATCATCAACACAAGGAAGAAACAGATGTAATAAAATGCATTTTATTAACACTAGACAAGCAAGAGTAAATATCGCAACTACTAAAAGATACTAATAAATGAATATGCACTGCCAATGAATAATAAACTAATGACTAAACAAAACATGCCAAATTAACTCATAAAACCAATACATGAAGTGAACACAGAATGGATAAATGCAATGCTGTTGGGTTGAATGTAGCAATAGAAGAGAATTATATGATAGCATATATTTTATCAGGAAACCACTAAAGGCTCTGGTGAATGATGATAAATAAATGCTTATTTATCATTAAACAAATAATCTAAATATTAATTGTTATGAGCTGACTCCAGATAAATGTTATCCAAGCAAATTGGGGCGGATGTGGCTCAGTAGAGTGGGTTGTCCACTAATCGTAGGGTTGGTGGTTCGATTCTCATCCCGTATGACTCCACATGCCGAAGTGTCCTTGGGCAAAACACTGAACCCGAAGTTGCTCCTGATGGCAAGTTAGCACCTTGCATGGCAGCTCTGCTACCATTGGTGTGTGTGTGAATGGGTGAATGACACAATGGATAAAAGCGCTATACAAGTGCGTCATTTACCAAATTAGACAAACATATACTGCAACTATAAACTAATGCCAAGGTCTCTGCAAAGAGGTTTGGTAAGCTTATATTTACGTTCCACACAGTTGGGTGATCAGTCCGGTGGCAGAGACATCTTCCACTGGTGATGCGGATATCATGCAGTGGGAAAGGCACAGAGTCACATTTCAATTGTCATTGCCATGTTGTGCTGGAGAATGCTGAACTCCTATCATGTCAGGAAGGTCCTTAGAGTCTCGACCATGCAGTTGGGTCAGATGAAGAAGTCGTCACAGGGTCCTTTACAGGCTGGGCTGCATCACTGAGGAGACTTGTGGGTCAGGCAATATCTGCCAATGCGGGGTTCCTTACAGTCTGGAACATGCAGCTGAAGGAGCCTTGAAGAGAAGGTTTTACTCATAAAAGCTTAACCTTAAATCATACCTTGTCCTCTATCCTTGTCAGGTCAGAGATTCAGGATAGTTGTTGCTGTTAATGTCTTCTACTACATGGGCTGAAGACTCAGAATGCAGTATTTCTGTAAATGTCTCTTTCCTCGTCAGGTTCTAAACTCAGAACAAGGAGGTACCAATTGGGAAGATACCTTAATCCCTTTCTGCTAAGGAGGAGATTGTAAACTGCTTCCCTTCCATTCCAGCAGTGTGACTGGCTATTGATGTGGCCACAGTGTAGCCCACCCTAGTGTGGAACTCATTTGCATAGTGTACACAGTGTACATAAAGTACACAGTTGTAGAACATTTTTTTCTTTCACAATATTATAGGCATTGTGCTGAACACAGAGTCCAAACATGATAAGAAATGGTTGAACTATCACCCATGCATTAATTTGTTTTAATAGGCAGGCGGCTTTGGCTCAGGTGGTAGAGAGGGTTGTCCCCTAATCGTAGGGTTGACGGTTCGATTCCCAGCCCACATGACTCCACATGCCAAATGTGCATTCATGTGGACTACTATTATGATCTGGGTAATTTGTTTTAATGAAATAATCATTTGATCATAAATGCTTGTGGATGATAGATAGACTAGATGGATAGATGAATGGGTAGATAGATAAACAGAAGATAGATATCTAATGACACTGCAGATATACAAATAATTTTTTTTAATGTATTATTATTTTTTATTTACTTTAAATAAAATAACTAACTAACTAACTAACTAACTAACTAACTAACTAACTAACTAAATAAATAAATGTTCAAACCAAATCTACACCCATTCTCAGTTGTTACCCAGATATGGATGGACCAACTGAAATGCAGTCACCACATCCCTGTGCATGGTGCACTTCACACGCAGAGACACAAAGCATTAGAACCAAAGCCATATGACACGAAGCAGCTTACATTTACTTTAAAGAAGCCTCCCCCTTCTCTGTTTGGTATCAGAGACAATCCATCAAAAGGCTGATCTGCGTTTCTATCAGTAAAAAGACTCATGAATTTTTCAGCATTCAAATACCTTCAAGCACCAGAGATGGATGTGGACTCAGCACCATGACAACAAAATCATGATTCATAAAATAAAAGAGAGAGAGAGTGTGCGTGAGAGCGAGAGAGAGGAGTCAAGTTTTTCCTCCCCAAGCACTGAAACCTCGCTGAAGCAAGGTGGTTGAAACCAATGACGGGAAAAAAGGCTGAGTGATCTGGGTGCAGAATCTTATCATGTCCGGAAAAGCATGTCATAAGTTTCAGACACAAAGGCAAATTAATGTGTCTATTATATGCACAGAAACTGTGCATGCAAACAAATCCTGGCATCTAGAGAAGTGAGAGGCACATTTTTTGATAATTTCCATCCCACCTATTTCCTAATTGAAGGCCTTAGCATACTTAATGCAGTCATAATAGCTGAGAGGGCTGTACAAAGACAAAATTATTTTTTGTCATATAAGCTTGCATACTCTATGGTTTCAAATTGGCCAGTCATGAACACAGAACTGAAGGTGGCACTATTAAAATGTCTTGATAATTTTCATGACAGGAAGACGATGAACCACTCCTCACTTCATACATTTTGGATTGAATTGGGCCTATATATACACAGTAGACCATTGACAGACCTTGTTGTGTAGGATATTCATTCACTGCAAACGGGAAGTAGCCATGTGCACAATGTCGCAAGTGAAGCCTTCAGTTCACTTCTCAATTATATCATGTTGTTCATAGTAGCCATTTGAATGTTGTTTCTGCATGCATGCTGAGACCTTACGAGGTCTAACCACTGAATTTTACTGCCCTCAAAATTAAACACTTGCAGCTAAAATATACATAATGTGTGATTGTATTATTATTATTATTATTATTATTATTATTATTATTATTATTATTATACAGTAGGCTACTGTTGCTCAGACTTTGTGGATCTTCATTCTGATAACTGAATGTACTTTTTGCATACAGGGATATTGGAATTCACTGATCTATGTCTGTTCACATTGTGATTTTTAATGACAGACACAACAAAGCAAAACAAGTCTAGGCTCAGCTGTGAGGTGGAGTTCTTAATTGTTTTCTCCAGTCTGCAGATGCCACCAAATTCATAGGAAATTCCTCCTTCCTCTGAGAGATTACGATAAACGAGTGCCTTTCTTTCCCTTTTCACAAGCTGACTACACCTTCCCTATTTATCACCACTGCCAATAAAGATAAAGGATGGCCTGGGTGTCTTGTTACTTCCATGCGGTGGATGGGGAGGCGGATGACTAATACATTCCTACAAACCTGTGGAAAATGTCAGGGCTAACAATCATGTTTAAGCTGGTGGTGTTCTTATGCTTTTACTGACAGTCAGACATATTGGTTGAATATGTTGAAATAAAATAAAGCTCCAGAGACCTTCATAGCTTTATAGCTTGAGTGGGTGTGAGGTGCAAATTGCTTAGTTAATGATGTACTTCATACACTGAAATATACACAAGAAGTCTGCCATGACTACAGCATTGGCAGGATAGGGAAATAGTTTTTAGACAGACACCCCAAGATATACTTTTCCAAAAATCTAAATGTGTTAAAAGGATATGTAAAATGCATGAAAAACAAATATTAATATTGAAAAAAGTGTCGTTTTGAGTTTAGTGTATTACCCCAAAACACGTAGAAATTAATCTAGAAAGAGATGCTCACATACTCAATTGGAGACAGAAGAAAAAATAAGACACCAGGTCAGTAATTGAGGAAAAACAAGGGTCCAGTTTAATTTGTTCCGTTCCATCCATTCCATAGAGTACATGGCTTGAATGCTGTTTATGTCATCATAAATATGCTTGTTAATGGATCCTTACATCTGACGTTAATGAGTCAACCATGTGTCTTTAAGAAGGGGTTGGTCAACCCCAGTCCTGCAAAGCTTACTGTCACACAAACCTAGTGAAATAATTGATAACTGTGGTGTGGGATGTCTACAGGCCTCATTCAGAGTTAAGTTACACATAGTGAGGAGGTAATACTGAAACTGCATCCCAATATCACAGAAAAAAAAAAGAAAAAAGACAAAGCGAACAAAACAACATGCATGCATGCATTATCTAGAGCACCTTCTTTACATTGAATATTCAATTCAATTTTATTTGTATAGCGCTTTTTACAACAGACATTGTCTCAAAGCAGCTTTACAGGAATACAAACAGTACATACACAGTAAAAGTGAGAAATTATCCCAACTGAGCAAGACACTGAGTGGCGACAATGGCAAGGAAAAACTCCCTAAGATGTTTTAAGAGGAAGAAACCTTGAGAGGAACCAGACTCAGAAGGGAACCCATCCTCATCTGGGTCACAACAGACATTCTTAAAGAGACAATTATTGCTTTAAATGTAATCTGTTTGGCTTTGAAAAGCCTTAGTCCCAGCAGTCTGGATTTGGAGCAGATGAGAGCTCCATCCAGAAGTAGGACCTCCAAATATCAATGATCTGGCACAAGCATATGTTGCACAGCAGCATATAGTATCAAACTTTCATTCAAATAGGCTACTTAACCACACCCAAATCTACTACTATGCTATTTGAAGATTTTACCTCTATTTTAAGCATACTGAGCATATGTCATGTAATGAGGGTTAGGACAGATGTAAGGGCAGATAAGAGCTTTATTAAAAGAGAGGCAGGCAGACAAATCTAAAACGAGAATCAGAAGTGTGGTCAAAAACAGGCAAATGGTCAGGGCTAAACTATAATCGGACAACGAGATTGAGATCAATACTATGGCACAGAATCAAAGAACACCAGCTTGGTATTCGGAAAACTCCTGCAATACTTTGCGCTGAACATAGACACAAGAGGGGTTTAAATACCAAATGTAATAAGGGTAAACACAAAACAGCTGAGACTAATGATGACGCATAAGGGAAACAACCAATGACAATACAGGGGTGGAGACAGGACATAAACCATAACAAAGCACACGTCAAAAGTAAACAAAGTCAATGTCAATGACAAACCCAGAAGCTCGTGCTTCGAGCTCTTGCCCTTTGGGTTTCAGAGCACACCACTGTGCTCCAGCGCTTTGCGTGAGGGGAAATCGTGACAGTACACACTACTTTATGCATGAAGTTTGTGCTTTTTATGAAATATGGTTGGACTTTTTAGGCTGTAAATTCTCTAGGCTAATTAGAATACTAGAAATACTTCCCACATAGACATTCTGTTTATGCCAGAACACAGATTTTTTTTTTTTTTCTTTGAGACTGGGTTACATGAGACAACTACTTGGACAGCTGGACAGCTATGGCAGAGCCAGAGGGGTGTCCAGGGTGGCACTGGACACAATTGACATCCAATTGGACATTCTTGGTGCCACCCCAACATTTTATTTGCTACTAGCAGTTGCTGATGCTGATTGACACATCATTTCACCTCTTGTCGAAAGAAGAGGGTTTTTGCTTTTAACGTTCGCCGGTAATGCGTGCAGTTTTCAAATCAAGGACGAGCTGAGGATGAGAGAACATGGTTGCATGATACTGTAGAATAAGAAAACATCATACTTGAAGTAAGTTTTTAAGGTTAAGCATCAGGTTTGTTTGCAGAATAACTTTTAATGCGACGCTGTGTGAGTTAATAAGGCTCCAAAAATCTACCTGTAATGTTAGGTACTTTTAAAATGAGGTGATACAAGCGTGGCTCTGTTTAGTTCCTTTTATTAAACAACATCCAACAGCCTTTAACAACATCTGTGCTCCTACAGTTTCATCGCCGAGTCTCTGACGATTCATCACTGCACTGTCCCTATTTGCTACGCATATCACTAACAGTATATACTGTACTCCCTGTATTACCAAATATTACCATGCATATACCAATGATACCATTACACAACCAGTTCATCAGATTAGAGAGTTTGCAATTTAGAATAATCCTTACGCTTACATCTGTGCTAGCAATACACGTATATACCGTGTAGCGTGTAAGTTACAGAATACACATGTTTAGTTAATGTGGGGAAGTAGGCTACAGCAGTCAGTGTTCAGAGAGTTAACATTTAGCAGTTTGAAATCGATTAACTATCAGAGGAGGGCTAACAAACTGGTAACTTAGACTGGTAGGTGCTTTTAATGTAGTTATGAAAATGAGGATTTGTAATAAAGATCAAAATGTTGGTAATTGGATGATTAGTTATAACCATAGACTCATTTTTGCACAGGATCAGTTAAACATGAAAAGAAACAGAAAGATAGTTATTTTTAAAGAAGCACAGACAGGCAGATCAGGTGATAACAGCTCTGTTTGCTTCATGTCTGCTATATCTAGTTGCAATGTGTGTGTTTTTGTTTTTTTTTTGGGGGGGGGGTTGGTAAATGTGATATTTTTAAAAAATAAACTCAGCAGTTCATGTAACAGACACATGCTACTGTATCGTATCTCCTGGGTGCTTAAGCTGAAGCTTATTTTCAGAAAATATTTTGGATGCTCAACACTTAGACACAAACAGGGTGACCCAGTTCTTTCCACTATGTGAGTACAGTGTGTGTGTGTGTGTGAGATTACTATCAATACCAGATATGTTTGTCCACAAATCATACTAAATCATACATACTACATCTTTTAAATGTAAAATGCATTTGCATATGATGCAAATGCATGTGATGTTTAGGTGATGGATAGGTTTAGGGGATAGAAGATACATTTTGTACAGTATAAAAATTATGGAAATTCCCCATACATCATGGAAACCCAACATTGTGTGTGTGTGTGTGTGTGTGTGTGTGTGTACCCCTGAAAGTAGCAGTGGCCACCCCCTAGCCACCCAAATATAAAACTCTAGTTCCACGACTACCAGACAGGCTCTCCAGACTTGCCTGATACATCCTGATGCCCTACCTCTGGATGGAGCTCTCATCAACTGGAGGCTACAACCTGGAGATTACTTAGGATGGTACTGACCAAGTACCATGGAAATAGTTTTGTATCTCAGTTCCACATGGACATGTGATTGCTGGGACTATGATTGCTACTATGGCCTTGAGACATAACAGTGGACTAGTTCAACAAACAGACTTCATGTGAAAACAATAATGAACTTTCTTTTACTTTCACACTATCTGTTGTTACCCATATGAGGATGGGTTCCCTTCCAAGTCTGTTTCCTCTCAAGGTTTCTTCCTCATATAATCTTAGACAGTTTTTCCTTGCTGCCGTTGCCATTGGCTTGCTCAATAGGCAAAAATTCACACACTTAATCTGTATCCTGTGTTTATATGTTTCTGTAAAGCTGCTTTGAGACAATGTTCATTGTTAAAAGTGCTATACAAAAAAAAAAAAAATACTATTTAATTGACTTGAGCACAAGCTTGCCAAAATTCACATTTGCACACAAGTACATAAATATGACTATTAATCCACAGTTATATGTATTGTAGGAGAAATATGTATTGAGGATGGCATCTTAAATTAAGACACTGCTTATGTCAAGTACCACATTTTAAATTAATAAAATTAATGAACTACACTTACTTAATGTGAGTTGCAACCATAGAAGAGGAGTGTTTTGGTCAGCTTATCCTTTAAACCATTTAACTAAGACTGTTTAAATAAGTTTCACTGAAATGTCTGGAAAGGTCATGGTTCTAAGAAAAGGACATCATGATATATCTCCCAAGATGTTAAGCACAATTGCAAAACCGTATAAACAATACTCATATTTAAGAAGGAATGTACGTTGAAAATCTGGAAATGGGGGGAGAAAAGAGAGTGCTATGGTGTTGAGATGAACGGGCAGATGGTTTATTGTCATTAGCCAATGTGCTTAAAATTCAAAAGGCCCATTACAGCAACTGTCCTAGCCATAGGCCATTGCCCAAATGATCTGGTACTATTTACCAATTCTCTCAACATCACTCATGTTGAACTGATGGCATATCATCTGTTTTGACATCTACTGTACGTGAAAATAAAAAAAAATAGAAAAAGTTATTTTCACATGTTTCAAATGTGTGAAAGAAATAAGGAAAATGGACTGTCATGCAGAAATAGATAGACAAACCGATAATTGTCTCACTTCTTTGTCTTTAAAATAGCCAAACTAATAGCTGATGTAACCTTTGCTACTATCTTCATTACAATCACATTCAGCACTTAAGAGCAGGTAATGATTAGCATAAACAATAATCATTGTGAGCATTCAGTCTTCTGCAGTAACACTTCATACTACCAAAAGCAGCAACATAATGTTGGACTGCTTTGCTGTGCTATAATTGGCCGGAAATATTGTATGTAGTTTATTTTCCCCTAGTAGTTTATGAGAGTATACTCACAGCAAGTGAGTGCTGGAAACAACTTAAGGGAGGAAAGGAGTAAGAAGTCTGTTTCTTCTTACATAAGCTGTGCTAGTGAAAAGGAAAAGACTCATGAGAACACCAACTATCCAAGGATGTTTATGAAGACTTCAGCTAACTTGGTAAAAACATACTAATATTCTTATGATATTGACAGGAGGGAGATATTGGTATTTGACATTTTTTATTTATTTGTATTTTTTATTCACTGTAATTATTCATCATCCCACCACACATTACATTACATTACATACTACATATCATCCCATCACACATTACATTACATTACATACTACTGGCTATGAAGCTGCTCATCATTTGTCTCCTGTGAAGAAACATGGCATACATTCTGCAATAACATTAATAAAATATAATATTGACATTATAACATGCTGCTATTCTATGAAGTTCTGGGGGGGGGGCTTTTGATGACTGCTGTTCATAAAAACTGCACATTTTACCCATATTTCAAGCAACAAAAACAAAACTAGAAACATGAGAATCTAGCTAGAATATCACAACATACAAAAAAAAAAAAAAAAAACATACAGAAAAAAAAGCTGATCAGCTTGACAGCAGCATCTCTCGTTGTCAAAACCTAACCCTGAGGTCTTTATGGTGATAAAAGAGATTCTTATATCTGCAGATGCTAGAGTGAGCTTCATGCCTGAAGACATTGGCACAAAGTCTTTCTGACTAATAAGTAAAGTGTGTTTAATCCCTCTAGAGGAATCTATTTATACTGTTGTATAATTCACTCCCTTCCCAATAGGAAGCAGTGACTTGCTCTGAGAGATGTTTTCAGACCACAGTAGCATCATGATACTCCTAGCACAACATTATCACTGGAATATGTTATTCTTGCAGTTTGTTCTTGACTATTTTCAAGTCAATGACAGCTGCAATAGTAATAATTTAAGTCTGTTAAAGGTTTAGTGATTACAAGCTTATGTTCGCTGAAATTTACAAATGTAATATACAGTGCATCCGGAAAGTATTCACAGCACTTCACTTTTTCCACATTTTGTTATGTTACAGCCTTATTCCAAAATGGATTAAATTAATTATTTTCCTAAAATGTAACCCTGTTCCCTGAGAAGGGAACGAGACGTTGCATTTAGCATAACAGTATGGGAACACCTTGTTCGTGACCGGTATCTGAAGCTTGTGTAAAATCATGCCTCTACTTATAGGCCTGCCATGATCAGGTGACGTGGCAATTAAGAACGTTGCATGATATATATGGCATCTGTGAACCACGCAGACAGCCTCTATTATCTGAAGCAAAGACGCAATTCACAGGCCCGCTCTGGTATGACAATGCTATGCAACGTCTCGTTCCTTTCTCAGGGAACAGGGTTACATACGTAACCCTGACGTTCTCTTTCAAAGGGAACTTCGACGTTGCATTTAGCATAACAGATTGGGAACGAGAATACCCACTCAGTAATACCGAGGGTACAACCTGTTCAAAAAAAGTACCCAAGCCCGAGGGTACCCAGGCAGTAATAACGGATGAATGTGTGTGGCGTAGACCACCCTGCAGCCGCACACACATCCTGCAAGGACACCCCTTTGGACAAAGCCTTCGAGGAGGTGACTGCCCTAGTTGAATCAGCTCTTATGCCCAGAGATGTAGCGAGACCGCGCGCCTCGTAAGCCATAGAGATTACTTCCACTATCCAGTTAAAGATGTGCTGCTTTGACAAAGCATCACCCTTACCATCACCACCAAAGCAGACCAGCCGCTGCTCAGACTTACGCCACTGGCCGGAGCGGTGGACGCAAGTACAGAGAGCTCTTACCGGACACAGCAGATGCATCCTCTTTTGTTCCGATGTGAGGAACCTGCAACACTGCAGGGTGGGCAGCTGATGTAGGCACTTTAGGAATGTAATCCTGCCTAGGATACAGGAAGGCCTTGGCTAGTCCGGGGCAAAGTCAAGGCAGGAGGGGGCAACAGAGAGACTGTAGTTCTCCCACTCGCTTGAGAGATGTGAGGGCCAGTAGAAGAGCTACCTTCAGAGTCAGAGGCTTCTCAGAAGCTGACTCTAAGGGCTCAAACGGGGCCCCTGACAGACCTTCCAAGACCACCAAAAGGTCCCAGGAAGGTATTTGCGGCTTGCAGACGGGCCTCAGCCATCTGACACCACACATGAACCACAAAGTTAGAGGAAGTTGCCCCACAGAGGCTCCATCAACAGGGGCATGGCTGGTTGAAACGGCAGCCAAGGAACTCTGATTCTAGAAGGAGCCCAGCCCACTGAGAAACATCTTTGTAGGAGCTCCAGGACTGTAGCTATTGCACAGTTTACTGGGTCTACAATGGATCCATGCGGACGGGAATCTCCCAAGGAGTGCCATCACGCAGGGATATTATCTCTCAGAACCATGTTTGAGCTGGCCAAAAGATGCTACTAGCAAACTGACTTGACAAACTCTCGCTAGAGCTTGTGGGAGCAGAGAGATGGGGAAGCAGCACGTGTGTGAACTCCACCCCAAAGTCTCCCAAGGTCCAGCTTTATCTGCTCAGTGTTGATAAGATTGACACTACGCATGTTGTGAATAGAAACACCCTCATCGTGGTAAAATCCTGTAACCCCTAGAAAAGTTGTCCACTGCACCGGGGAAGTATACTTTTCTGAGATTCAACCTGAGCCCCAAGCTCTTCATGTGGGTGAGAACAACATCTCGATGTTGAACCACCAGTTCCCTGGATCGTGCTAGAATTAACCAGTCATCCAGGTAGTTTGGTACACACATGCCCCGGGGTCCCAATTGAGCCAGAGTGACATCCATGCACTTTGTGAATGAGTGAGGGGATAAAGCTAGCGAAATTCCTATGTGGAAATATGCACCTTTTAGATCTATGACCACAAACCCGTTCTCGAACTGAATCTGTGGCACGATAAGTTTTAGCGTCAGCCTCTGAACCTGTATGTCCGAAGAGTACGGTTCAGATGATGCAGATCTAAAACTGGCCGCATACTCCCACTTTTTTTGTGGAACAGGGAATAAGGGCTGTAAACCTCCCTCCCTTCGGGAACAGGGCACATGTTCTATGGTCCCATTGTTCAAAAGGGAACTTACTTCCTGCGCTAACATCAGGCTCTGGTTTGTGCTGACTGCTGTGGTGAGCACACCTGTGAATGGGGGGGGGGTCGAGCTATAAACTGGACCCGCTAGAACCCCTAGAGACACATTTGACAGTGGTTTGCACGCTGTCCGATGGTCTTTTTGTGATGTTAACTATTCCACATTCTATTGGAGGGAAAGCATCAGGTTTTTGTTGCCCTGTGACAGCTCGCTGATCAGAGAACGCTGAAAACTTGGGGACACCTTGGCTAGGGGAGGCCCTACAGTAGCATTGGAGGGTACCTGCCCTAACAATCTCATGCCCCCAGATATATCCCTCCACGGCCGCCCAGTGGCTGCTCTTCTTTGCCTGCTTGGCCTTTATGATCATTCTCAGATCAGGCCTAGTAGCAGACCGTGACTCTGGCCGCCCAGTTCCCCTGGCTGTCTGCGGGGGTTGGCGGGCTGCCATACTCCCCTTCTGGGTCTCCCTCACACTAATGCTGGCCCAGGCTCCACTCGTGCATGCCCGGGTCAGCTCGAGACAACAGGGAAGGAACTGGCTTTCTTTGAATGCAGTCATATGTCAAGCTCACACAGTAGGTCTTTTTAGTAGGCCTGCTTTTTTTTTTTACATGGCTTGGACACAAGCCGGCCCCCGTAAGTACCTGCTGTCGGTGGAGAGAGGTAAAGAGCCATGCCGTTCAACCCAACAATGGCCGAATAATCCAACACCGTGGTGTTATGAATATGGCTTACACCAGAAGCTTGAGAATTTGTCATGCACTTCTGGAAGACAGGGGAGTTTCTGCAGTAAGGGATTTACTTTCACTGGGTAACCACTTCAAGCAGCTCTTTATAGGCTGCTCTCAGTGTTTAATACATCCTACTAACTCCTCGGTGTCAGAGAGCAATTATTACCCTTTTGGCTTTCCACAGCGGAAGGAGTCGCCGCAACGCGAGCTCCAATCCAGCGGAGAGCCGAACCCGGAAGACAGAGCAAGAGATGGAGCAGCGTTCATCTCTGGCTCCTCTTCCAGATCCACAAGAGATGCCCTGAACCTGAGACGTCAAGCTGCCTTGGAAGCGGCCGGTCCAGATCTGCGAGGCTCTGAAACCCAGCTTGCTTCGGCTTCCATTTTTTTTTTTTTTTTTAAAGCACAAGTCACGAGCCGAGCTGCTTAATGTAGGCGTTACCATGCACAGCCTCTCGAGGCTGCCATCGCCTACTACACCGCTAACACTTCACCCAGAAAGTGTGCACTTCTCCCCGTGATGAAATGGGAGCAAGCCATAACACAATTATTGAACTGTCTCGCTCATTACTTCTCTCTTTTCCTCTAAAAAAAAAAAAGGATAGAAAAGTTAAGAGATTTTGAGAAAATATCGAGTAGAAATGAAGCATTTTTATCACACAAACGTCAGACATGCAGTCTCGCTGAAGATAAGACTGTCGGCGTGGTTCACAGGTGCCCCATATTTTTTATTTATATATATATATAAATCATGCAATGTGCTTAATTGCCACGTAACCTGATCATGGCAGGCCTATAAGTAGAGGCATGGTTTTTACACAAGCACAAGGGAACAACTAAGGCACATGTACATGCGTATTCACAGCCTTTGCTCAACACTTTGTTGAAGCACCTTTGGCACCAATTTGAGCCTCGGGTCTTTTTGACTATGATGCTAGAAGCTTGGCACACCTATTTTTGGGCAGTTTCTCAAATTCGTCTTTGCAGGGCCTCTCAAGCTCAATCAGGTTGGATGGGAAGCGTCGGTAGACAGCCATTTTCAGATCTCTCCAGAGATGTTCAATCGGGTTCATGTCTGGGCTCTGGCTGGGCAACTCAAAGACATTCACAGAGTTGTCCTGCAGCCACTCCTTTGTTATCTTGGCTGTGTGCTTAGGGTTGTTGTCCTGTTGGAAGATGAACCTTCACCCCAGTCTGAGGTCCAGAGTGCTCTGGAGCAGGTTTTCATCAATGATGTCTCTGTACATTGCTGCATTCATCTTTCCCTTGATTCTGACTAGACACCCATTTCCTGCCACTGAAAAACATCCCCACAGCATGATACTGCCACCACCATGATTCACTGTAGGCATTGGCCAGGTGATGAGTGGGGCCTGGTTTCCTCCAGACATGACACTTGCCATTCAGGCCAAAGAGTTCGATATTTGTTTCATCAGACCAGAGAATTTTGTTTCTCATGGTCTGAGAGTCCTTCACGTGCCTTTTGGCAAACTCCAGGGGGGCTGTGGCTCCTGTCTAGCCACTCTACCATACAAGCCTGATTAGTGGAGTGTTGTAGAGATGGTTGTTGTTCTGGAATGTTCTCTTCTCTCCACAGAGACAAGCTGAGCTCTGTCAGAGTGACCATCTGGTTTTTGGTCACCTCCCTGACTAAGGCCCTTCTCCCCCGATCGCTCAGTTTGGCCGGGTGGCCAGCTCTAGGAAGAGAACTGGTGGTTCCAAACTTCTTCTATTCCTGGATTATGGAGGCGATTGTGCTCATTGGGACCTTCAATACTGCAGAAATATTTCTGTACCCTTCCCCAGATCTGTGCCTTGATACAGTCTTGTCTCAGAGGTCTACAGACAATTCATTGGACTTCATGGCTTGGTTTGTGCTCCAACATGCATTGTTAACTGTGGGACCTTATATAGACAGGTGTGTGTCTTTTGAGATCATGTCCAGTCAACTGACATTACCACAGGTGGACTCCAATCAAGTTGTAGAAACATCTCAAGGATGATCAGTGGAAACAGGATGCACCTGAGCTCAATTTGGAGTGTCATGGCAAAGGCTGTGAATAATTATGTACGTGCTTTTTTGTTTTTTATTTTTAATAAATTTGAAAAGATTTCAAACAAATCTTTAATATAATATAATGTAATATAAAAGAATGTGGAAAAAAGTGAAACCCTGTGAAAACTTTCCGGATGCACTGTAGTTCACAAATAAATATAATGTGGATAAAAATGGACCATTCAGTTGTTATTAGGTATTTTTGGTAACAGCATAGTACAGAATATGGCACATATTAAACATGCTGTATCACATATGCATTACCACTTTAATCTTTACCACTCAAAATTCTACTCATAAAGTAAATATTATTTAGATAATGCTTTTAACAGTAGATATTGTTGCAAAATAACTTAATTACTAATCAGGGTAAAGATCCCAGGCCAGAGGCCACAGTAGCATAGGACAACTCACCAAGACTGCATAAGGAAGGAACTGAGAGGATCTAGAATCAAAGGGGAACCCATCCTTTTCTGAGCAACACTGGATAGTGAGATTTTGATAATTACAGTAAACAGGCATGCCGACACAATGCAGAAAGCATGAAATATGTTGAAATATCTAAATACAGTACTGTCCAAAGGTACAATACAAATGTCTTAGATGTTTATTTTAAACCTTGTGCCCGAGTTCCCTGGGATACGCTCCATGCTCCCCGTGACCCTGTGTGAGATAAGTGGTGCATAAATGGAAGGCTGGATGAATCTTTCCTATCCATTGTCACCCAGATGAGGATGGGTTCCCTTCTGAGTCTGGTTCCTCTCAAGGTTTCTTCCTCATATCATCTATGGTAGTTTTTCCTTGCCACCATCGCCTCTGGCTTGCTCATTAAGGATATATTTATAAATTTAAAATTTATATCATTGTAACCTCTTCCTTGCGCTGGAAGTGTAATATTAGTTAAGGTTACTACTGTAAAGGTTTTAATTAACCGGATCCTGAGTATTTAGCAGTTGATGGTGAATTGGCTAACCTCTATTTACCAGTAGATGATGTTAACTCAGGCAGAAATGTATATACAGTATACACAGACCTTATTAAATAAAAAAAGTGAAAAGCAGCCAATTAATATGTATAACAAAATTACATTTATTTTCCTTATGCTTTAACAAAAATAAAACCCCAAACTGTATGAATGTATATTGAACAATTTTAGATGAGTAAACTCAAATATTAATGTCTTCCCCAAAACAATAACATGCCAGAGAAACAATGCCTCAGATAGCTTTAGCGTAATCACATTGAACAGAATACTTTGGACTTAACAACTTAACACCATTTTGTTTTTGTTAATTGTTCAAAACCTTTACCAAGCGCTTGGTTTTCTGTTGGGGCCCATGAGTTGGTGCACATACAAAAAAACAACCACCCTCCTTGGTTCCTTTAATGAGCGGTTACTAAAGCCTCTCCATTACTCACGCCTCTGGAAGAGAAGAATTAGCTGACTGGGAAATGAGCTGAATGAATCCGCTGCACGCGAGCTTCCAGAAGGTTCGGGGGTAGAGTCCCTCCTTACTCAGGAGTAGTTACAGCGCTACTTAGCGCAGTTCTTAGCATGGGTCCTTGTCCCTTCAGTTTGCTTTGAACACTGCGGCTGTCAGTTACAGCTGTCCGTCTCTCACTAAGACATTAGCTTAAAGTCCACGAGTTATAGTTTGTATTTAGCTTTGTGCTTCCCAAGCTAGTGCAAAATAAACAAATGCGGATATCCTTGCTGCACTTCACCTAAACATACTGGTCACAAATTCACCAAACTGCAAGGTGCTCTCGACTTTTCGCTGAATAAAAATTATATTTGTGCCACTACTGTAGTAGAAGTTTAGTCTACAAACATCACCTCTGCGTTAGAACTCTGCGTTTTTATTTACCCGCTCTGCTCCTGCGTGTCATTCACTCTCCATCCACACCTCTCGCTCCTCTTCCTGTTTTTTGTTTTTTTTTTACACTCCCCAACAAAGGTGATCTCTGATTGGCTATGAGTTTAATTATATAGGAAACCAATTGGCTTGGACTACTCCAAAGGAAACAAATTACAACACTTCCTAAAACAAAGGATTATGGGAAATGTAGTTTCCATTGAATTTACCCCAAAATTTAGCAAGCACACCATTTTCAGCTGCATGTCTGGGTGGTACCTACATCATGAATTTATATATTTCTGTAAAGCTGCTTTGGGACCATGTTTATTGTTAAAAGCTCTATACAAATAAAACTGAAGTGAATTGAATTGGATGTTTATTTTATGATTTATGATTTATATATGAAAAAACTCAAACATTACT
>JAFFST010052220.1:0-22973 GCA_022414735.1 Noturus placidus
AGGTGTGTGAGTGTGTCTCATTTGTAAGTCGCTTTGGATAAAAGCGTCTGCTAAATGAATAAATGTAATGTAAATGTAACTTATGGACTGAAGACCGAACGTTCTCCTTTAGGATTTTCTGGTAGAGAGCAGAATTCATGTTTCCCTCAATTACTGCAAGTTGCCCAGACCCTGAAGCAGCAGAGCATCCCCACACCATCACACTGGAGATAACGGCTCTCGCTGTGGTTCTTTGGAGTCCCAGAGTCTTTGAAATAGCTTTGTAACCCTTCCCAGACTGAAGTCTTTCAATCACAGCTGAGGTTTTCTCCGATGTTTACTTTCATTCTCACGTCAGTGTGTTTTGTTCTAGCTTGAGGCAAGTAGCTGAGTTACTGTTAGGATGATGAAATCTCTTTTCTTGTTCATGAACAAGGCTGCAGTGTGTGTGAGAAATGCACGATCCAGGACTTTGGGGCATGATGGGACTCAACGTCATGCTGGAAAGTTTCTTCTAAGCGTTTGAGTGGTTGTTGTGTGTTTTGCACATTCTTGGCATTGTTCATATATGGAATAGGTGTTTTCCACAAATATTTCAGATTAATACATCTGGCTTAAAGCATAAACACACCCTCATAAAGGCAAGAATGTTCCCATGGTGTGTGTGTGTGTGTGTGTGTGTGTGTGTGTGTGTGTGAGTGTGAGTGTGTGAGTGTGTGTGTGAGTGTGTGTGTGTGTGTGTCACCACAAATAAGAATCACCACCAGAATAAGCATCGTGGTGACGTCACCGCCACTTAGTGGCGAATGGCGGTTGTTGTGTTGTGTTGTGTGTGTGTGTGTGAGCATGTAGGTATTCATAGTTAGAATTCATATGGGTCACATCCGGTTTTTTGTTTTAAACGTTTATAAAACATTTAAGGTAAAACTTCTCCGAGGGCATTCCTCATATCCTCATCTCCTCATATCCTCATATCCTCATATCCTCATATCCTCATATCCTCATCTCCTCATATCCTCATATCCTCATCTCCTCATATCCTCATATCCTCATATCCTCGTCTCCTCATATCCTCATCTCCTCATATCCTCATCTCCTCATATCCTCATCTCCTCATATCCTCATCTCCTCATATCCTCATATCCTCATATCCTCATCTCCTCATATCCTCATCTCCTCATCTCCTCATATCCGAACCAAATTTGACCAACGTGATGTGAACATATCTGTGATGCGAAGCTGTGAAGAAACTTTTGATAACTTACACAACGTTGCCATGACACGGCTGTAATCAGGGTTGTGGTGTGACGGAGTGCATGTAATGGTGTTACATGGGGCAGTGGTGGCTCGGTGGTTTAATGCTCTGGGTTTCTGCTCAGAAGGTCAGGAGTTCATGTCCCAGCATGGCCAAGCTACCACTGTTGGGCCCTTGGGCAAGGATCTTAACCCTCAGTTGCTCAGATGTAGCTATAATCCGTTAAGCATCCTTAAGAAAGCATCTACGTTTGAGAAAATGTCCGGGATTCTGCTTTAGTTTCATTATGATGTGTTTATGGTCGAATACTGCGTGATGTATGCGCAGGTCTGCATTGCTTTAACACCTTTCTATAAGCCCCACCTTCTCGCACAACGATTGGTCGAATATAAAAGGCTCGCAGAAGCTATTGGCCAAATTCCTGCCTCTCGGCCGTTATCCTCCTCTCAGCGAGCGCGTGAAGGACAGTTACTCCACAATAACAGTGAATCAAGCTGTCCTGACTCGAGACAACGCCCATGACCATATAAGGTCATTTTTCATTTCATCTTATTGCACTATTTCCTATTACACGACCGCTCAAATGTGTCAATGATACAGAAGATTCCCTCGCGGCGTCTGATATTATATTCTACTCCATTAACATTCAAAAGAGCGTAGGAAGCATTTTTTTTAAATGTGGGCGGAGTGAATTTTATTGTATTAAAGTCTGCATTCATAGTAACACTGTTCTGTTAATCCCGCTACAGATCTTCAGGGTCTAGACTGACAACACACTTTCGTTTGAACCTTATATTGGGCCATGGGGAAAAGAATAGTTTCACGGCGGTGCAGATTAAGAGCTGAACTCCAGGGAAAGTTCATGAGCGGGCTGCAGGAGAACGTATTGCTGTATTGTACTGCAGGTTGAAGCTCGGAGCTGCAGCAGCTGATAAGAGGTGTCCTATTGTACTTGGGACTCTACAGAGAGGGAAATGTACGATTGAAATATCCATGCTGTGTTTTTAATAGCAGCATAAGGACCCAGAATATAATGATATCATTTCAGAATAAGGACCGGAAAGGGGTAGCGGAGAAGGCGTGTGCCATGTTGTCTCTGTGGACTTGGGTCGTGCCCTGGCTGTCGTATACGGGTAGAGTACTGATGCTAATATCCTGTACCCTGATATGCTAGCACCACAAGGGTCATTGATCCTGGGAATCCAGAGGAACGCTGGACAGCATAGCACTGTGTCTGTGTTCTGACATGGACTGTCACACCTCGCACCGTCCTCCAGACTGTAGAGGACATGATGTATGAAAAACACCTGCTTGTGTGATGGACCTGTCAGGTCCTGATAAGTGTTTACTGGGTGCCGATATATGTAGCCTCATTAATGATCAATGTTTAGTGTGTAAACATGAGATGGTGTGATTTCAGAACGAGAACACAGGAAAACCTTTTCAAATATAAACTGATACATTTCTACACTGATGCAATATTATAATCACAAACAATCACCACGTCAGAGACGTGACAGAGAGAGTCCATTTCACCACACAGTTCTGCTCTGGGCAACTTATTTAGGTGTGACACACTCTCTCTTTCTGTTTCCCTCTCTCTCTCCCTCTCTCTCTCTCTCTCTCTCTCTCTCTGTGTGTCTCTCTCTCTCTCTCTCTCTCTGTGTCTCTGGTCTCTGTGTCTCTCTCTCTGTCTCTCTCTCTCATTCTGTTTCTCTCTCTCTCGTTTTCCTCTCTCTCTCTCTCTCTCTCTCTCTGTTTCTTACAGTCTTGCTCTTTTTGTCTGTCTGTCTGCCTCTCATTCACTTCTGTCTGTCTGTCTGTCTGTCTGTCTGTCTCTTTCTCTCTCTCTGTACTGTCATATTATTATAATAACTTCAGGGAACCACTTGCAGGTCAGCTGATGCTGAGCGTGTGCAAGAATCATGTGTCTTCTGGGTTTTCACACACACACACACACACACACACACACACACACACACACACACACACACACACACAGTTTTAGTTCCCTATTGTGTAAAAATGGAGTATCTGACAGAGCAGTGTTTAGGCCTAGTACACGCCCCCATGGAATTAATAGGTGAAGCAACACATTACAGTTGGTGTTACTAATTGTAGATCCTTAGTCACTTGCTGTTTGTCAGTGTGTGTGTGTGTGTGTGTGTGTGTGTGTGTGTGTGTGTGTGTGTGAATGAGGGACATACCCTGACACAAAATGACATCATACACCTCAATCATACACCACCATCCTTATTATAGAATTATTACAACGTTAATATATCATTTATTTGTACTTCAGCGCAGTGATGTCATCGCCACAGGACGTCATAGTACAGGCACGGACGAAAGAGTCCAGTGCAAAAGTTTGCGCACCCACAAAGACTAAGAAATGACATTTTTATAATATATTTAAACACATCCAACCATCTTCTAACGCTTACTCATTTACAGGGTCGCGGGGGGTCACGCGGGGGTCACAGGGGGGTCACTGAAGCCTATCCAAGGGAGCATCCGGCAGAAGGCGGGGTACACACATGGCATTTAAACACATAATACATAAAATATAGCTGAAAATGTTTCACAGTTACAAAGACAATCCAAATGATAATGAATAATAAATGAACGAATAAATAAAAAAACACGAATGCAGACGAAATCATTTCGACCGACTGTAGTAAAATGTCTGCGGCTTTTTAAGCTGCTCTCATCTCATAAAACATTCCATTAAAAGTGTAATAAATAAACAGGAAGTAATGAAATGTTCACAGTGAGTCTCATGTTAACCAACAAGATGTTTCTCACAAGATTAAAAGTGTTTAATACTTAATATATTCCAACATAGAATTATTCCCTGTGTCCAAACTGTACACTTAGAACTTACTTTCTAACCTGGGTTATGTTTATAACTGTTTCTTCTTCTTTTTAGACGTATTGTAAAATGTGTGCATTTTTAATAAATGATGAACTTTATCAGCCAAAAACCATTGGGGGGGGGGGGGGGGGGGCGGGCAGAGGAGGGCGTCAGGTTGGCAAACATTTGCTCACACCTGTGCAATAAATAGACTCTCACTTTGTTAGGCATGTTTAAACGTGTGTGTGTGTGTGTGTGTGTGTGTGTGTGTGTGTGTGTGTGTGTTTCATATCCTGCCTTAACTACTGTTGATTTATGACAGAAGTCATTGTCTCAGGATTGCACCATACAGTTAAACACCTCCTATTATCACATTCATCAATGCGCTGATGCAGTCTGGCGAATCAGAACGAAGCTGATAACCCGGGACTGCAGGTGCTCCTACAACACGCTCACCAGTGACATCATCACCTCGTTTTGCAATAGTGCTGAAGCAAGGAACGTAGATAAATATACAGAGCCTTTTTATTTTTCTGCCTGTGTTTCATTTTTTGTGCCTAATTTGACATGTAAAGGTTTACTCCACTAAAGCAGCACTTCATGTCCACTCAGACAGACAGATGTTCCAGGCAGATGGAATACGACCCAGACAAACCCATTACAGAGTGTTTCTGGAAGACTGAACGAGCCAGAAACATTCCTGAATGTTCCAATAACAGGCCTTCATATACAGTACATGTGTGTAGAAGGAATTCACACAGAGAGAAGTTTCTGCTGATGTTCCTCTTTCACAAATTCCTCAACAAGCCGTGTGAATCATTGGTCATTGACAGAATCATACAAACATATCGAGTGCTTTGTGGTTGTCTTCTTACAGTTTGTCTTTATTCCAGTTTTACACAGTGCTTAATTTATTCTGTGTAATACGTCATGGACAGAAACACCTGATTGACCAATCATGTCCCACAGTCAGGTACATCTCACAGACTTCATGGAGGTCCCACCTCACAACACGCGGGATTTAAAGGATCTCCTGCTAACTGCAATGATACGGGACTGGAGCAGAATCTCAGATCAAAGTCTTTATTTTTACAAGATACACTCGGTTCCAGACAGGAACAGATCGTCTAGCTTTAAACACGAAACTGGATATGAGGCGAGGAACAGGAGCAGGACATCAAAACAAGAACGCTTAGCACACGTACCATATTCACCATTCAAATACTCACTCAACATAAATACTGCGTGAAGTGCGCAGGGTTTAAATAACCAACATAATCAAACTGACACACAGATAGCTGGATTCAATCAAGTCACACCCTCACACATCAGCCAATGTCTAAACAGTAGGAGGACCAAGACCAAAAGCCAAGGCACAACAGTTCAGTCACGTGCACGCGCGCACTCAGAAGCTGCGCCACAGAGCCATCTGTCGGCGAGGGCGTAACAGAACCCCCCTTCAAAGCTGTCCAATGGTGGTCCGGGGCCCCTGTGTGATCTGTTTCTTGCTGTATCGGAAAGCAGGGCGGCCCCCGCCGGGCAGCAGACAGGCAGAGTACCATGCCCCAGTGGGGCTGGAATGCTGGATGATGCCTTCAGCAGGACTGGAACCCTGGACGACACCCCTGGACTGGAGCTCGGAGGGACGTTCTCAGCGTGGATGGACAACAGGAGAGCCCCCTCGGTAGGGCTGGACGATGGGACAGCTTCCTCTGCGTGCGGGGGCTCCACAGCTAAGTCCTCTCATAGGCCTCAAGCTGGAGTGCTGTGCCTGCCAAGTTGACCTCATACGGGGGCCCAGAGGTCGACATGTTAACCTCGGCCTCAGAGCTCCAGCTTGAGACCTACGGAGACCTACGGAGTCTCAGCTGTGGAGCTCAAGCCCGAGGTTAGCATGGTGACCTCTGGGCTCCCGTGGCGTCGAAGGGCAAAGACTGCTGCAGAGCTCGCGAAGACTTCTCACAGGCCACATTATCTATGGAAGCCCTAAGCGGCCATGCATTATTATTTTTTTCCTGTCTCCTTTTCTCATGATCATGACTTCATTTTTGGGACTGGTGTTGCATGCAGGTACAGGTCTGGGATGGGGCACGGCAGATTGAGGCATGTTAAATGCCTTAATAACTTTTAATGCATTATTTTTTTCCATAATTCCCACTGTGGCCCTGTGTGTGTGGAGTTTGCATGTTCTTCTCGTGCTGCGGGGGTTTCCTCCCCAGTCCAAACACATGCATGGTAGGCTGATTGGTGTGTCCAAAGTGTCCGTAGTGTATGAATGTGTGTGTGAGTGTGTATGTGATTGTGCCCTGTGATGGACTGGCACTCTGTCCAGGGTGTACCCCGCCTTGTGCCCCATGCTCCCTGGGATAGACTCCAGGTTCCCCGTGACCCTGAAAAGGATAGGCAGTATAGAAGATGGATGGATAGATGGATGGATGGATGGATGTATAATGGATGGATCATGTCATCCCAGACATGTCCTCAATATTTCTCTCGGTCTTTTTATCTGTTGTTGATATGATAATACATACGGACTGTTAAAATGAAGCACCATATGACAAATTCCAGCACCTACAGTAGATCAAGGCGCTTAACCCTTAACTGCACAGTCATATCTCGTCCCAGTTGTTGCGTTGTACATTGGTGAATACCAAATGAATAAATGTAAATGCATCTGATAAACGTACCAGTCTGTCAATGCTAGTGTACTCTGAGTCTGAGTTACTCTCTGGTGCGTGTTAGGTAATGTGTATTGGGTGTTTATGGGGGTCTAGTGCAATATGAGCGTGAGTAAGGGTTAGTGTTCACAGTGCAGTGGGAATGTATATCTACAGGACATAATTTGTCCTATTGTCCTGACTAGAAGTTAGGGAGATTCTGGGTCAATTTCCAGATGTCAAGTGGTCAAACAATTTTCTGTGAGCTTTCCTTCTGGGGAAAAAGCAGAAGCCAGAAATGAAAAAAACATGATTTTCTTTGGAAAGTGCTGTATCCTGGTTGGCCAGAGTCACGGTGAATCTGGCATCTCTCCGTGAAACAGTGAGTGTGAGCTGTAAATACACCCTGCATGGGACGCCAGTCCATTCCAGGGCACCATTTACAGTGTCTCACAAAAGTGAGTACACCCCTCACATTTTTGTAAATATTTGATTATATACATAGGGGACAGCAGATTGACACTGTTACACAAGCTGTACACTCACTCCTTTACATTGTAGCACAGTGTCATTTCTTCAGTGTTGTACATGAAAACATATCATCACATATTTACACACATGTGAGGGGTGTACTTACTTCTGTGAGATACTGTACATGCTCAATTACACCTAGCAGAAATTTAGCATAGCAAAACCACCTAGCATGTTTTTGGGAGGCAGGAGGAAAACATTCTAGAACTTTTAACTATAATTCTTTTTTTTTTCTGGAATCATCTGAGCTGTGAATATACACTGGTGCTACTCTTTTGTTTTAGGCCCTGGATCGCAGGGAAACCCTCTTATCATGCCAGCCAGTTGAGCTGTGTTTCATTACTGTTACTGCATTGTGGTAAGCAAAAACTGGTGTCCTTCTTAAATAGTGCTAAATTTAGACCCATGTGACACACCATTCATACAAAGAGTTGCATCATGCGTCTCGACCAATCACGTTCTAAATCCACTTGTACTTTCCCGCTCATAAGCAGACAGATTGGAATCCATGGTGCCTGTTTCAACTTGTGGGCCATTAGAAGGATTGACTCATATCACACAGATGCTGTACATTCCTAGACAACATTGGAGCTGTTAGAACTGAGACGTGTGTGGGATACACTATCTTCTAATATTCCCACATGCTTTGAAAGAATTTTAATAGGTTTGTTGGTTGTCCAGCGAGTCCTTAAAGGTACGTGGAACCCTAAAACAGAGTGGTTCCCCATCCAAAAAGATGTTTGGCAGTGTTTAGGTGTCCTTCAGAAGAGTGTACCAAGTACCAACATAGCTCAATGACATCTTCTAGGTATTACAAAAAACATAAAGGACATTAATTTGGGTGTTTACATACTTGTAGAACCTTTAAGGGTCTTCTTACATTCATACACCATTTGAAACATGCAGACTCTTAATAGGTTCTTTGATTGTCCAGAGAGTCCGTAACAGTACAGCATGCAGAACCCTAAAACAGAGTGTTTCCCAATCCGAACGGATTTCAAGTAAAACCATTTTTAGGATGGTTTAGGTGTCCAAAAGCGCAACATTTTAAATGACAGGTTCTAGATATGACAAAAATAAAAACGAGAACTCATTTGGAGATTGTGCTGCACACTTACCCAATTGATACACACTAAACTCCCCACTAAAGTGGGGTTCAAATGTTTATTAAGGGTACGTTGCATAACTAAGGGTTCTTAGCGTTTGAAAAGAGGGTTCTGCTTAGAACCAGATAGGAAAACACTTTGCTGTATACACCATGTTTGGTTTATAGAACTTACCCTGAGACATACAACTGCAGAGGTAGTGGTACCTGCAGGGGCAGTGGTAGCTGAGTGGTTTAGACGTTGGCTACTAATCAGAAGGTCATGAGCTCAAATCCCAGCACTGCCACTGCTGGGCCCCAGAGCAAGGCCCTTAACCCTCAACTGCTCAGTTGTATAAATGAGATGAACGTAAGTCACTCTGTATAAGGGCGTTTATCAAATGTAAACGTAACTGAAAAGCAACAAACTTGAAGAAGTCTAGGAATGTAAAAAGGTAGTGTCACCCTACAATGCCTCAATGCTAAGCATGTATGTATTATCTGGGTGAGACAAAAGTGCAAATTTCAAATGATCACTCAGTGTTTTTCTAATACCTAGAACCTGACTGTTGTATAACATGAAATCTTGACACTTGGTTGTTAGACAGGGAGGAGGTATGAGTGGGCTTAGAGGAATTCGGGAGAAGCACTGTCTGCTAAACTTGAAATGCATTTCATTTCCACTTCCTGAGCCAACTCAGCTGAAATAAATTAGCAGTCTAGTTAAAAAGACAGTTGTTACTTCATATAGTCACTAGACTAAACAACAATTACAGACTCCAGCCATGTCAAATGTCAGAAGCAGTTAGTGGTGAATATAGAGTCACCACTAACCCTAACCCTATCCCTGACCCTATCCCTGACACTACCCCTAACCCTAACTATGACCCTGACCCTATCCCTGACCCTAACCCTATCCCTGAACCTGACCCTATCCCTGACCCTATCCCTGAACCTGACCCTAACCCTGACTCTAACCCTAACCCTATCCCTGACTCTATCCCTGACCCTATCCCTGACCCTAACCCTAACCCTATCCCTGACCCTGACCCTATCCCTGACCCTATCCCTGAACCTGACCCTATCCCTGAACATAACCCTATCCCTGACCCTATCCCTGACCCTATCCCTGAACCTGACCCTATCCCTGACCCTAACCCTATCACTGACCCTCAAGCTAACTTTCTCTTGGTCTGTGAGAAAAGGTCTGTGATTGGTTGGCTGCCTTGTCAATCAAATTGCCTCTTTCTAGGACAGTATGCAGCCCTTGGCCACATTTATTGTAAGACATTCATTCAAGACTAGCAGATTCTTGAGTCCACACCTCAGCTATTTATGTCGTTAGTTCGCAACGGAACATTATTATAATTATAAGTTTGTCATTTTTAAGTTTGACAATGACAGGTTTGTTTGATCGCAAAATTGTATTTCCAATTCCAAAATTATAACAATAGTTGCGAAATAAAGTACATGTCATGTATCAAGGAAGGAACTGTGGACTTCATTTCCCAGCAGCCACTGCACCGTACTACATCAGTCACATGACCACCTGCACCTATATCATATTTAACGAGCACTCCTTTATATACCTGCTGTTTGCACTGGTTCCTTGTCTTACGTCACTGTTGTCATGTTCTGTTTCTTAGTTCATGTTGAGCCTTCGCAGTATTTATTGCCGCAGTAAATAAATGGTGCACTTATATAGTGCTTTTATCCAAAGCGCTTTACACTGTGTCTCATTCACACCCACACTCACACTCACACACCAATGGTAGCAGAGCTGCATGCAAGGTGCTAGCTTGCCATCGGGGGCAACTTAGGGTTCAGTGTCTTGCCCAAGGACACTTCGGCATGGGATCACCCGGGCCGGGATTCCAACCACCAACCCTACGATTAGTGGATTAGTGGACAACCCGCTCTACCGACTGAGCCACAGACGCCCCTAGTGTCTTGTAGTCTTAGTGTCTTTTGTAGTTTGTTGGGTTATTTATGAAATGTTTGAAATTCTGCTATTACATCCGTCTCCAGCTTCGTGTCGTGACCGTATAGCTGCAAATCTTACGAATGTAGACTGTACATTTGGAAATATTCACAAGATGTTTACTATTAGTCGTAATTATGGATATTAGATCTCAATTCTCATGGTGCCATGGTGTAAGATCTTTAACTTATCTAGCTGTAAATATCAGGGAAATTAAAGCTGAAATTCTGATCTATCGTGTTATATTCATCTTTGGATCTCGAACCTAAATGTCTTCAGTGTGCAGCAAAAACAGATTTTGGAGGATGAACCCATCGCAGAGTGCAATCACACACCCATTCACATAATACAGACAGTTTAGAAAATCGGTCTACAACATGTCTTTGGACTTAAGTTTTTAAGCCATCGTCAGTAATCTCAGTGCTCTTTAGGCTGCACAATGTGGGGACATCCTCAGCAGAAGCATGTGACTTCCAATTGAGAACTTCAAGCAGTAATAGGACATCAGGATGGATCAGGAGGGCAGAAGGGCTCAGGATCACTGGCATCTCAGGAGTACCATGTGTAGCTCAACAGAAAGAGAGGGAGAGATTATTAGATATGCTTATTGTAGCGTAATGGTTACGGACAATGTACTTTGCGTGACTGATTAGCAGAGACTCCGGCACGACTCGCTATGACAACATGATTAAAAGCTAGATGCTGTAACTAGGGCCAGAAGGTAACACAGACATGAGGGCCCCCAGGGACATAAGGCGGCCAGCCACTCCACCATCAACAAACATCCCAGTTCACCACAACACTCTATACCTGTGGGCTTCTACATCTGCTCCTTTACCTAAGAAAAAATACACAAAATGGCTGACAAAACAAATATATTTTCAGTCTAGACTTAAACACTGAGACTGTGTCTGAGTCCCGAACACTACATGGAAGACTGTTCCATAACTGTGGGGATCTATAAGAGAAAGCTCTTCCCCCTGCTGTAGCCTTCAGTATTCGCGGTACCGTCAAATAACCTGCATCTGTGGATCTAAGTGGGCGTGGCGGATCATAGAAGACCAAAAGATCGCTTAAGTACTGTGGTGCGAGACCTGTTAGTGCTTTATAGGTTAATAATAGTATTTTAAAATCTATGTGAGATTTAACTGGGAGCCAATGCAGTGTGGATAAGATCGGGGTGATGTGGTCATATTTCTTGGTTCTAGTTAGAACCCTAGCAGCTGCGTTCTGGACTAGCTGGAGTTTCTTTATGTTTCTACTGGAACATCCAGACAGTACGGCATTACAGTGATCTAGTCTAGAGGTAACGAAAGCATGAATTAATATCTCTGCATCATGTAGTGATAATATATTTCTTATCTTCGAAATTAGAATTGTTCAAAAATCAAAGAATTGTTATTAGCAAACGCGTACAAATAAGAACAAAATGAAAATGGTTCAAAATGAGTGGGACACGTAATTGAACCATTTTTAAATGGGATTAAATGGAGTGTACTGGGCTTACATGCTTCCACAGTCACTAATGTGAACAAAACAAACTAACAGAAGAAAAGAATGTGTTCTAAAAAGCTCATTAAACAAAAAATATTCATCTCTATAAAGGTTTTTCTTGACTTCCTGTGAGGTCGCCTGAGCCTCCATGCACACACGCTACACTGGCAAATGTGACTGCTGGAAATGATATGGAGGTAACAAATAGCTGGATTGGTTATAAAATAAAATAACGGAATAAGTAATAAATAAATAAAAGTAATTTCTTCTCTTTTTTTGTTTGTTTGTCTTAAAGGGCTTAACCAGGTACAGACACTCTAATACTAAAGCATGCAAAAACATCCAAGACGATCACGTGCCTCAAACTTTGTGCTAATAGTTTAAGGAAGAGCCACATACAGGTGTCAAGGTCAGGTACTAGTGCACTACTGACACCTGGTGGTTAAGATCTGGAAGCACAAGGGATCCATGCATTTCCATCTGTAATTCCACCATGGCTATGTTTATTTATCTTTCTTTCAGCCAGCAGTTGCTACTCCAGGAAAATCCCACAGTGGGAACACCACAGCTCTGGGGTGTTCAGACCTGGAGAATGCAGGGGTTAAAACTCAGCCACAAACAATTAGCATGCATGCTTCTCAAAACAAGCACTGGGTTTCGATTGATCCGAAAGTGTTGATTAATATACATTCACGTGCTTGTTGGGATATCTTATCGTTTCTATAGTAACAGATGATACACAGGGTGTATGGTGTATAGTCTAAATTACACACACACACACACACACACACACACACACACACACACACATATATATATATATATATATATATTGCATGTTCTCCCCGTGTGTCGGGGGTTTCCTCCGGGTACTCCGGTTTCCTCCCCCAGTCCAAACAAATGCATGTTAGGCTGATGGGCGTGTCTAAAGTGTCCGTAGTGTATGAATGTGTGTGTGTGTGTGTATGTGAGTGTGTATGTGATGGACTGGCACCCTGTCCAGGGTGTACTCCTCCTTGAGCCCCATGCTCCCTGGGATAGACTCCAGGTTCCCCCGTGACCCTGAAAAGGAGTAAGCGGTTGAAGATGGATGGATGGATTAATTGTTAATATTGTGAGAAAGACTTGTAAAGTTTATGGAAGGAGTCTCCAGTGTCAGTGCTTTGTAACACTCAGAAGTAAATTTGAAGTAACTAAAAGACATAACTTAAAGCAAGTGTTCCATCTTCATGATAGAGGAAGGTACGCTTTGCGTTGCTTTGGTAAAATGATGAGACAGAGAGGCTGGTAAAAGAGTGATGGTTTAGAGCTGCGAGAACACGAGTGAACGCTGGAACCTGATTTGGAAGACTGGAATGATGACTGGAACACTGATTTGTTTACAGTGTAATTGATTTGTGTAAAAGGTGTGAAACTGAAGCAAACCCTGAAACCTTCACACAGATGATCAGTACACTTCCTGTAGCCATGCGCACCGGATTAGAAGGGTTGTGCTATAGGTTCTGTGTGTACTTCAGGTTCTTGTAACACTATCAGATGGAAGGTGGAATATCCTTTCCGGGATCCTGGCTTCCTGGTTCATGTTTATTTCACTGAAGGAAGTCGATTACGTTCACGACACAGTCTGATAAGTCCGTCGTTCCTTATATCTGTTTGTTTTGTATGAGACGTTACATTTTATTCCTCCCGTCTCTGTTTGGAAAAAGACTTTTACCGAAATCTGCTCCCTCTTTCTGTGGTGTGTTGAAGAGAGAGAAAAAAAACCAACCCAGCCGTTTGTTTTATTATTATTTTTTAATAAAAACACATTTCTCATCGATCTCTTTAACAAAGTCCCGTCCTTCTGTCACCCTCTCAAAACTGTAGGAAAGACAGAAAAGAGTGAATGAGAAGGAGAGAGAGGGAGGGAGAGAGAGACAGAGAGAGAGAGAGACAGAGAGAGACAGAGAGAGAGAGAGAGAGAGAGGGAGAGAGAGACGGTAAGAGAGAGAGAGAGAGGGAGAGAGACAGAGAGAGAGACAGAGAGAGAGAGAGAGAGAGAGAGAGAGAGAGAGAGAGAGAGAGACAGAGAGAGAGAGAGAGAGAGAGAGAGAGAGAGAGAGAGAGAGAGAGAGAGAGAGAGAGAGAGAGAGGGAGAGAGAGACGGTAAGAGAGAGAGGGAGAGAGACAGAGAGAGAGACAGAGAGAGAGGGAGAGAGACAGAGAGAGACAGAGAGAGAGAGAGAGAGAGACAGAGAGAGACAGAGAGAGAGAGAGAGGGAGAGAGAGATGGTAAGAGAGAGAGGGAGAGAGACAGAGACAGAGAGAGAGAGAGAGAGGGAGAGAGAGACGGTGAGAGAGAGAGGGAGAGGGAGAGAGACAGAGAGAGAGACAGAGAGAGAGAAACAGAGAGAGACAGAGAGAGAGAGACAGAGAGAGAGAGAGACAGACAGAGGAAGAGAGGGAGAGAGAGAGAGACAGACAGAGGGAGAGACAGAGAGAGAGAAAAAAGGAGAGAGCGAGACAGACAGAGAGAGAGAGAGACGGTAAGAGAGAGAGAGAGAGAGACAGAGGGAGAGACTAGTGAAAGATATAGAGTATCATTCAGGTCTTCTACACATCCTTTTACGTGATTTTGTTTCCTTTTGTTTGTAACATTTGCAGATATTACAAGAAGCAGTTTCTCAAACTTTCATTCTCTTGCGGCTATTTACACCAGATACATGACAGTAGGCCACTCGTGCCTCCTTGACGTGTCTAGAAAAAGGGGCAGAGCTGTGAGCTTGGCTTGTCTCTCCCTGTCTGAGGCACGTCTGAGGTCCACGGTGCCTAGAAGTCCAAACAGGTTGCAGCAAAATGAACCAAGCAATCCGATTCTGGATCCCTGGTCGAGGTCACGGCCCCTTTAATGTAACTAACATCTTGACCCCTGACCTCAGGGGAAGGCCTTTCAGTGTGAACACTGAGAACACAAGAAAGAAGTCTGTGTGTGTGTGTGTGTGTGTGTGTGTGTGTGTGTGTGCGTGCTCCCTTTAAAAAGGACGTTTTTGGCAATGTCAAAAGTTTTTGTTCTGTTGTCTCTGGAGAAGGCGTCACATTCTTCTGAAGGGGTTTAAGGACAAGAAACAAACGGACAATACATCAAATAAGAACCAAGACGCAAATCCAACACTCCACCCTGAGAGAGAAAGACAGCGAGGACACGGGAAGGCAGAGCAGGAAAATGAGACAGAGATATGTGAACCGACAGACAGATGGATATATCTGATGGGCAAGTATACAGTGTAGAGAGACAGAAAGAGAGCGAGACAGAGAGAGAGAGATGATGGATGGATGGCAGTGAAGATGAGCAGGGTGGGTGTGGAGGTGACCAAGAGACAGAGACTCAGAGGAGGAAGCCATCTTTTTTCTTTGCCTAATCATCATCATCATCATCATCATCATCATCATCAGGTTCTTGGTAAATGTGCTTTTCTAGGGTGTCTCATCCATGGAATGGATTGGCTAGAGAACATAACTATGTGTTGGGTGATATCAGCAGGGTTCTAGTTCCAGTTTGATTCCCAAAAACATCTAGAATGGAAAAAAGTCATCTGGTTAACCAACGAACTCATTGGACTCAAGCCACATGGATTGACTTGTTCATTCATTTTTGGGTGTGTTAGTAAATCCGAGTGCAAGTCAGGACTTCCCCCTGTACGGTACACCATCCCAACACATACCAATACTCCCACCTGATGCCAATCCTCAAATCACCTCGTTTGTGATGAAAGGTAGGGACAAACCGGAGGACAACCATGTGAACAACACGCAATACCTCCAACAAACTCTGAGCTTAAGATGGACCCTAGAGATATGGACCTTCATGCCACTGTGTCAAATCACCAAACAATGCTGCTAGCCACTCCCCCAAGTGCCATTAGGTTCTGTTTACCATTAACCACACTGGAACCTTTGGAACTAAACTTTGGTACAATGTGGAATAGTTTTGAAATAATGCAGTGGCTGTCTTTTTTGATTTCGAGGACACTCAGCATCCTGGTTTAGTCGGCAGGTGGGAAACGGCGAACAGTGACACCCAGCTTGGCTATGACTCACTCACTAACGATATTCTTACAGAACAGCTGATTGGCTACTATCTACTGTAGAGTGCTGTAGTACTGTTCGACAGTAATGCATGATGATGATGATATCACTCTTCCTTCTTCCTCCCCTAGATCTCCATGTCCTGGTCACCAGCGCCCTAGTCACAGACTCGTCACTAGCTGCATCTGTCCATCGCCTTCTCCGTGGGCGGAGTCTAGCCCCAGGCGACCCTCTTCATTGGTCCGGCGTGATGGGGGCTGGTAGAAGGCAGAGACATGGGCGTGTCTCCCTGTGCTGAAGTATAATTCATCAGGAGGCAAGGCTGAACGAGGCTCAGTTCCCAAACCCTCAGGACTGCTGTCAGGATAGGAAGAGTCTCTGTCTCTTGCATACAGGGAGGAGGAGTCAGGGCCAACTCCACCCACGCTGTCTGTAATTTCAGCCGAAAAGCTTTCTGAATCCTCTTCACTCTGATAGAACACTGACTGTGTGTGCTCCAAGAGGCGGGGCTTCTCCGGCACGTGGGGTTTATCAGGAACACGTGGTTTATCGGGAAGGCGAGGCTTCTCCAAAGCCTTGTAAAGCGGTTCCTCTTCATCCTGTGGAGGTGGCGGTGGTGGGCGGGGAAGAGGACGTTGGGGTGGCTCCCTGTGACCCATCCCTGCGTTCACATACTCCCGTGGCTCCGTCTCCGTGTCCGTGTTGCTGCTGTAGCGATCAGCAGCAGGACGCAGGTTGCTCTGCACCAGCTCAGAGATGATCATCTTCTCCAGTGCGGCCGCATCTGACAGGTTCCTCCTCATACCTCCTGGAGGCTCCGACCCTCTGGGGGTCAAAAGGGCAGGGCTGACTTCTCCCACAGCGACGCTGCCAAGAAGGTCAGAACTCCCACCGTGCACTGAGTAGCTGTTATTGTAGTTTCCATTCAGACGAACAGGCTCCAAGCCACATGACTCACGACTCCGGGATAGAGTGCCCTCTACAGGACAGAACAAAAACAGCAACCAATCAGCTGACTCAACACTTCTTTTAGCGAGGAGTGATAACATTTACAATTCTTGGCAAGACTTTTAGTTTTATATGATCATTTTCAACTCCCATTCACATCCTGATGTTAGCGTCAAGACGTTAGTGGAACCGGCAGAGATGTGGTAGCGTATGAAAATGACTTAGTATATAACACAGACTCAAATCTTAGTACCAGCTGTAAAAACAAATATTTTCAGTGTGGCTGCTGTCATGCATATTACAACAAAAACAAAAACAACAACAACAACAGGCAAAAGTGTTGTGTTGTGTGTGTGTGATCATGGATAAGAAACAGCAACACAAACACGTGAGACAGTAAAGTTATAACAGGTATTCCGTACTTGAGTTTCTGAAGGTACCTGCAGATCAGAGACAGACAGAAATAGAGAGGAGGTGGAAGTCACGTGACAAATGCAGAGAGAGACAGTGACAGATTCGGAGAGTGAGATCGCAAGATGTTCAGATAGATAAAGGAGGAAATAAAGGACAGAAAGAAAAGACAGAGTAAATCCATATAAATACATTCACTCAGAACTGAGTATATTAAAGTAGGACACACACACTCTCACACACACACACACACACACACACACACACACACACACACACACACACACTGACCGGTGGAGTTGAAGACAGCCGGTGAGGGTGGGTTAAATGTTTCAGCCAATAGCGTGTTATAAGGGGAGGAGTCAGAGCGAGTCTGCAACACTGGATTGGCCAGGAGATGATTACCCATAGTTCCTGTAATACATGCAAGCATAAAGCTTGCATCATAACTCCTGAAGGTGTGCTTGTTTGTCTCAGCTCACACATGGTCATGTCCAAAGCCTGTGATAATCACTTGTATAAAACCAACAAAACCTTAAGACACACGAATGGGGCGAAGCGACTAGAAACAAGAGGCTGGAGATCTGCAAAAGGGGAGATTGGAGACACTGCTCGGTTTCCTACTCAAGCGGAGATGTCCATTCATCTATTTCCATACTGCTTATTGTACACAGGGTCACGGGGAGTCTGGAGCCTATCCCAGGGAACTTTGGGAACAAGGCAGAGAACACCCTGGACAGCCAAATCATAGCATTGTACGCCCTCACATACTACGGACAATCTGGAAATGCCAATCAGCCTACAACACATGTCTTTGGACTGGTGGAAGAAATCGGAGTACCAGGAGGAGTACTCCCCCTCCAGAATATGCAAGCTCTGTGCACATAGGATTCAAACCCCCCAACCCTGGAGGTGCGAGACAAACGTGCTAACTACTAAACCATCATTAAACACCACCCAGTTTTCCAAATGGTGTCAATAGAGAGACAGACAGATGTGTGTAGAGAGACAGACAGATGTGTGTAGAGAGACAGACAGATGTGTTACCTCTGTTGAGGGTGGGTGTGTTGTTGAGGTCAGCCATAAAGGAAGACTCAGTCTGCCTGCGAACTGTGTCATTCCACATCCTCCGTATACGACTCTGAACACACACACACACACACACACACACACACACACACACAGGTTATGATGTTCTCATACATTTACGCAGGAATCGTTATAGGTGGTACACATTCTGTGTGGCGTGTAGACATGTGTGATTTGGTTTGAAGGTGTGTTACCTGTCTGTGCACTTGATTGTGTCTCGATTGGCCTCCGCTGTAGTATCGGTTGTTTCCACGGTGCGAACTCTTCAGGGACCCGTGAGAACCACCAGATGCGGCATGACCACAGCAGGATGATTGACGGAAACATTTAGCATACTCCTTCTGAACCTGGACCCAAATCAATTTTAATAATAATAATAATAATAATAATAATAATAATAATAATAATAATAATAATAGTGTTATGCACAAGACTGTTTTTTTAAAAGGTAATTCCTCCTTGAAAGCTAAATAGATGGTCAATAAAATGCTTGCACTGCTGTAGACTGCACATCCTCCATGCATCATTAAGTTATAAGGAGTGTCCACTCTACAGCATGTGCTCTGCGTTCCAGCATCAACACCAGCATGTCCATATGAGCGCATTTGAAGGTTTAGCATGTCTTTAAACATTATAATCTCACACACAGGTTTATTATTTAGTGTGATTTAAATACAAATACATTAAAAAGAGAACTGGCTAGTCCACTACATGTGGAATTACTGCTAGACCGCAGTTGTGAAACCTTTATTATATATATTATTATACCTTTATTAGATATTTCTCCTAAGGATGGATTATATATAAAAAACAAAACACAAAGCAACATATGCAATATACCTTCTTCTGCAGTGCACAGTGAAAGATGAAGATAAACAGACCATGCAGGGCATTAAAGGATGTGAAGAGGTAGGCCATGAGGGCACTGTTTTCACTGATGAAGAGGAGGCCAAAGATCCATGTTAATGTCACCAACAAGAGCAGAACGACTGAAGACACCGTCCAACACCTGAGAGACACCAGAGCGAGAAAGAAGGAAAATAAAATTAGAAGTTAAATCGAACAGATAACAGAACGTGGCCTTGGTGTCCTTGTATCCGCTCTAAAATACTACACATGTTCTACAACTGTATGTGAGTTGAAGTTCATTCCTGGAATATATTCTGTGCCACGAAGGAGGATTTGAGACACCTCGAGTAAACGTATTTACAGTTTTTAAACGATCATTTCTGTTATTGATGGAAAACATGTTGGCTTGGGGTGAGAAAGCTATTACCCCCTTAGTTACTCAATCTACCGATGAACCAAATTTAATTGATAATTGGGATCAATAGAGTCGACACATCCGGGTTTTATTACCGTCAGCGCTGTAGAACCTGAACATCAGTTAAATAAAGAACCTGGGAAAAAGTCTAAAGCGCTGCAGTCCTCAGATAAGGTCAGCATTAGAAAGAGACTGAGCAAAAATAGCATTCATGGGAGAGTTGTAAGGTGAAAAGCACTGCTAACCGAGAAGAACATCAAAGATTATCTCTCGGTCACCAAAAAAACAAAACACCTTGATGACCCCCAGGCCTGTCAGGACAAGGTTTTCTGGACTGATTCATTTAAAGCGGAATTTTTAGAAGATATTGGTCCTGTTATGTCTAAAGTAAAGCTAACACAGCATGCTACAATAAGAGCATTGCATCAACAGTTCAGCATGGTGGTGGTAGTGTGATGGTGTGGGGATGCTGTGCTGCTTCAGAGCCTGGGCAACTTGCCGTAATCGGCAAAAGCATGAGATCTGCTCTCTACCAGAACATCCTAAAGGAGAATGTCTGATCATCAGGCCATGAGCTGAAGCTCAAGCACAATTGGGTTATACAGAAAAACAATGTTCCAACCGACAAGATCAAGCCCTCAAATGATAATGATACTTGATCACATCTACATTACAGCACAGTGAAATTCTTTTCTTCGCATGTCATGTTAGGAAGCTGGGGTCAGAGCGCAGGGTCTGTGGAGTGGTCTCGTCAAAGTCCTGACTTGAAGCCCATTGAGATGCTGTGGCGGGGCCTTAAACAGGCAGTTCATGCTTGAAAGCCCTCCAATGTGGATCAATAAAAGCAATTCTACAAAGATGAGTGAGCCAGCATTTCTCCACAGCGATGTCACAGACTGATTTCCAGTTATTGGAAGCATTTGGTTGTAGTTGCTGCTGCTAAAAGTGGCACAACCGGTTAGTAAGTTTAGGGGGGAAATGGCTTTTTCACATGGGAGATGTAGGTATTGCATAACTGATTTCCTTCAGTAAATGAAATGATTATTTAAAAACTGTGTTTTGTGTTTCTTTATGTTCTTCTTGTCTTATATTACAATTTATTTGACAAATATGCAAAAACTGAGGATATCACGAGGGGGCATATACTTTTTCCATAGTCTGCTTATGGCCCTCAAACAAAAGTAAAAAAAGTAGTGAATAAGGTGTGGTTTCATACATAGTCTCTCCTCAATCACTGACCTTGAACCGCTATACCTACTGCTATGAACTCCAGACCTCTACTTTTACCCCCCAACCCAAACACCACCCAAATGACCTCCTAAATAACCTCCTAAATGAGCTCCTAGATGACCTCCTAAATGACCACCCAAATGACCTCCTAAATGACCACCCAAATGACCTCCTAAATAAACTCCTAAATGACCTCCTTGATGACCTCCTAAATGACCTCCTAAATGACCTCCTAAATGACCACCCAAATGACCTCCTAAATAAACTCCTAAATGACCTCCTAGATGACCTTTTAAATGACCTCCTAAATAACCTCCTAAATGACCACCCAAATGACCTCCTAAATAACCTCCTAAATGACCACCCAAATGACCTCCTAAATGACCTCCTAAATAACCTCCTAAATAACCTCCTAAATGACCTCCTTAATGACCACCCAAATGACTACCCAAATGACCTCTTAAATGACCTCCTAGATGACCTCATAAATGAGCACCTTGATGACCTCCTAAATGACCTCCTAAATGACCTCCTAAATGACCACCCAAACGACTACCCAAATGACCTCTTAGATGACCTCCTAGATGAGCACCTAGATGACCTCCTAAATAACCTCCTAAATAACCTCCTAAATGACCTCCTTAATGACCACCCAAATGACCTCCTAAATGACCTCCTAGATGACCTCCTAAATGACCTCCTAAATGAGCACCTAGATGACCTCCTAAATGACCACCCAAATGACCTCCTAGATGACCTCCTAGATGACCTCCTAAATGACCACCCAAATGACCACCTAAATAAACTCCTAAATGAGCTCCTAGATGACCTCCTAAATGACCTCCTAAATGACCTCCTAAATGAGCTCCTAGATGACCTCCTAAATGACCTCCTAAATGACCTCCTAGATGACCTCCTAAATGACCTCCTAAATGACCTCCTAGATGACCTCCTAGATGACCACCCAAATGACCTCCTAAATGACCTCCTACGTGACATGCTAAATGACCACCCAAATGACCTCCCAAATGACCTCCTAAATGACCATGCGAATGACCACGCGAATAACTGTGCGAATGACCTACTTGATGTTGTCAAAGCGGCTGGAGTCCGGCTTGAGCACGTTCGAATGGCGGATCATCCTGTGCACTGTGACCATTAGGATTACCAGAGTCAGCTAGGGGTTAAGAGTCAAAGGTGCAACATGAGTTGTGACACACAACAAAGAAAGACAACAAACAGCTCACTAAAAGTTCAAGTTTATAAATTCAAGCTGATCTAGCAACACTGTCCTTCTGCATGAAATGATTTTAGGTAAGTGAGAGAGGTGAGTCAGTCCTATTAGAGCCATGTTACTGGTTCCTCGTAACTTACCAGGATAACAAGCGAGACAGGGCCAATAAACAGCCAGATGAAGTAGTTATCCACACGCAGCCAGCAGCTACGCAACAATATGTGTTAATACACACACACACACACACACACACACACACACACACACACACACACAAATGTGTGTTTATTTGGATCAGCACAACCTCTTAAGTATAATGATACACATAATAATAAGCTTGTCATACCTGGTGGGGCTGGAGTATCCAGTGTAGTCGATAGAGGCCGAAATGGCCACCACTAAGGTAGGAAAGCCATAGGCAGCAGTGTAGTAGTACTTCCTACGTGAAGACGGACTCTCGAACACCTCGACCAGCAGCACATAGAGCTGAACGGCCTCGACACACAACCAACAAAAGACAGAGAGCAGGAAGAAGTGCAGCAGAGCAGCTAGCACAGGGCATGCCACCTAGAAAAACACACACACACACATAGACACACATAATGTAGCCATCAAACCCCCCCCCCCATTTAGTCTTAGAGGCAATTCTCTAATCAGAGGAGAATACGGTGATTCCTCTGAGACACAGGAAGCCAGCCAACTGCATCTTTTCAATGCCCCTGTCATTATTTCTCCTGTCATTGCAAGATCTGCACCCCCTGTGCCATTACCACATCTGCCTCCTCTGTGTCATTACCACATCTGCCTCCTCTGTGTCATTACCACATCTGCCTCCTCTGTGTCATTACCACATCTGCCTCCTCTGTGCCATTACCACATCTGCCTCCTCTGAGAGAG
>JAFFST010052220.1:23734-31234 GCA_022414735.1 Noturus placidus
CATTACCACATCTGCCTCCTCTGTGCCATTACCACATCTGCCTCCTCTGTGTCATTACCACATCTGCCTCCTCTGTGTCATTACCACATCTGCCTCCTCTGTGCCATTACCACATCTGCCTCCTCTGTGTCATTACCACATCTGCCTACTCTATGCCATTACCAGATCTGTGCCCCTGTGTTATTACCATATCTTTGTCCCATGTCATTACCACATCTGCAACCCCCTGGTCCTTGCCAGATCTATGCCAAGTGTCATTACCAGATCTGCTTCCTCTGTGTTATCACCAGATCTTTGTCCCATGTCTTTACCACATCTTCGCCCCTCGTGTCCTTACCAGATCTACGTCCTGTGTCGATACCAAATCTGCACCCATGCCATTAAAAGATTTACCAGATAAGCATCCATGTATCTTTACTAGATTTTCATCCCCTGCTTAGTTACCAGATCTACTTCCGCTGCTTCATTACACAATATGTACACACCTGTGTGCCACACCTGTGCCCCCGTGTTCTTCCCGGATCTGCACCTTCTTTGTCGGTGCCCTATCTGTGTCCCGTATGTTTACACCCAGTCTACACCCCTTTCTCATTACCCAATGTCATTGTATTCACTGAGCATCTTTAGATGTGACATCCTCAGCACTGAATTAACCCCACACTCATCTCCTTCTACTGTAATCATCACATCTGGTGAATCGGGATTGCCTGGACGTACGGTGTAGTGGGTCCTGTCCATGCCGATGAGGAAGAGGAGCTGCGAGATGAAGAGCGTGAGGCACAGGTTCTTGTGGATGGTGGTGCGCTCGCTCTGCACGGCCTTTACGCAGCAGAAAGTGGAGATACACAGAGCCAAACACACAAGGGAAATCACCATGCCAACCCAGGAGACGACAAACAGAATGAGAGCCTGCATGCCGCCCGTGTACTGAGAAAGAGAGCAAGAGAAAAAGAGGAACTATAGAGAAATATATAATCAGGATCAAAAGTAGAGGAACGAATTTGTTAGTGTGTGTGTGTGTGTGTGTGTGTGTGTGTGTGTGAGAAACTCACAGCAGGTGTCTGGCGGCTCATGAGCAGAGCGAAGTTGGTGAGATGTGAGCAGGAGCAGGTGGTGTGTGTGTTGTTGCTGTATACAAGCCTGCAACCCTGAGAAGACCACTGACCCATCATCAAGCGCTCCGAGTAGTTCCAGAATGAGCAGTTTGGCCCGTAGTGATTCTCTAGCTGCAGCAACACCAACAGAAACGTACAAACCCAATCTTTCTCTGTTTTAACGGCTTGAACCTTGCATTAAAGGGTTAAGGAGAGTGGCGTGTGTGTGTGTGTGTGTGTGTGTACCTGTAGGTGTCTGAGTGTGAAGTTGACAGGTTCCGTCAAAAACACACGGCTGGATTCTTTATTGATGGAGGCTGAGATTACATGGGAATTGACAGCCAGAGTCCTCGCTCCTGACTTTAGCTCCGCCTCTGTCTTCACCGTGGCGTTTTGGGTGGACAGGAAAGGGCCGAGATTCTTATAAAGCGCAAACACGATCGTCACCTGACCTGCAAACCCAAACGACAGCGAATTCAATCACACCGTACAATCCCACAGACAACAGAGGATGAGGAACTGTATTATCTGGTTAGAGGGACACATTCTCAAGCGTGTAGTGAAGAGCAGACATGGAGTTTTTACTCAAAGAACACTCCATGAACATTTGCTCATCGCGAAGTCTTGCTGACATTATGCGAGTTCCGATGTGTTCTGTCCTGTGTCTGGATTTGTCTCTTGGTCCCCATTCACACCTGGTATTAACACGTGTCCAAGGTGATTGGATCAAAAGTGGACAGCCGAGACTCATAGACGTTCACAGCCGGCATTACGATGCGTCTCCAGAAACCGCTTGGGATCGGAATTCATACGTCGTTTCCACTGGAGAAAGGCTGTTCTTCCAACCTTCACCCGCCACGTCTTCATGAGAGCTTGCTTTGTGCACAGGAGCATCGTCATGCTGGAACAGTTCCAGTGAAGGGAAACTGTATTACTACTGCGTACAAAGACGTTCTATACATTGTAGCTCGTCCAACTTTATGGCACGAGTTTGGAGAAGAACCACATATGGGTGAGATGCGTAGGTGTCCACAGACCTTATGGTCATGTAGTCCACATCTTCACATGTATCCTCACTCTGCCTCTGAATCTCCACTCCACTCCCCGCCACTAAATTCTTACTCTTATGTGCCTAATTTTGCACACAGGGCGACCTTCTGATTATGGAATCAACCTCTCCAAGCAGATCAGCAGTTTGTTTGTTTGGAGGTACTGTTTCGAGTATCCTGGTGGATTGTTGTGGTGCCCATGTCTTCTAACTTCTACCTGCCTAATATATTTGTTCTTTAGCTCATTGGTCTCCTAGTCTCTAAGCTCCTGACCACTTGGGTTCCCCAGATCCTTAGAATTAACTTGTTTTTCTCCTGATTTGTTTAGTGATTAGTTGCTGGTTTTGAGCCAGGTTTTCTGGATGTCTGTCATGGATGTCTCCATGTCTTTCAACTGGCTTTCAGAGATGAATCGTAGAGATGGTCAAGAGATGGCTCGGAATATGGCATTTTATCTCTCAGTTGCTACAGAGATCAAGACAGAGGGCGATGGTTGCTCAGTGGTGAAGACATCGGACCACTGGTTTGGAAGGCCATGAGTTCAAATCCCAGCACTACCGAGCTGCTTCTGCTGGGCCCCTGAGCAAGGAGCTTAACCCTCACCTGCTCAGTATAATATGAGATAAATGTCTTTCACTTCTGTAATCGCTCTACATCAGGTCATCAGGATAGCTGTAATGTAAGAAGGAGTGAGAAGGTTTACCATTACGGCTGTACTGTTTGATTGTAGCTTCAGAGAGATGGATGGTGCTGTCACTGTCATATGAGTGTGGGAAGTGCAGATCTCCAATCTCCGTGTCCGCATTCAGGACATACACCTCCAGATCTAATACATACACATGTAAGTACAACAAATGGTTTTTTTCCCAATATAATTACTCGTATGAAGTTGTCCATAATGCCAAGAGACACCAATGTTCTTCACATTCCTTCATTTTTAAATGAATCATTAGCCTTTTTTTGTAGCATTAATATCTGTTGGGTCTCACCAACATTGGGCGCGCGCTCGCTAAATCGCCCCTCATAGAGGTTTTTGGCCAGCAGAAAGGAGCCTTTCTCCATCACGTCCAGCAGCATGGTGGCCGTGTAAGACTGATCAGTCATGTTCATGTCCTGCCACGAGTCCAACGCCTTCAAGCTCAAAAGATTATCGGCCGTCTGCACCATGGCCTGTACGAGCAGAAAGACAGAGATCATAAACAAACCTAGGGAGAAAGTGGCAGAGAGAAATATAACATATTATATTATATTATATTATATACACGGGGTCACGGAGAGCCTGGCGCCTATCCCAGGGACTCGAGACACGAGGCGGGGGTCATCCTTTACAGGGTGCCGATCCCATCGCAGGGCACGATCACACACTCGCACACTACGGACAATTTAGAAATGCCAATCAGCTTACAACGCATGTCTCTGGACTAGTGAGGAAACTAGAGTATCCAGAAACATGGGGAGAACATGCAAACTCCATGAAAAATCCCCCAACCCTGGAGGTGCAAGGTGCTAACCACTACGCCTCCGTGCCTCCTATATTAAATTACATGATATTATTTATATGTTGATTTGTTTTCCCAGCAGCCATTGTGCAAACGTTTCCGAGAAAAGCGTGTACGTTCTTGTTAGATTTATTTATTTCCTTCCTAATGTCCTTCTGGTTATCTTGTCTGGTCCAGAAGCTCACTAAGGATGTTGTTGAAGCTTAACATTTCCCTTATAATACTGGTGTGGTCCTTGAGTAGTTTTCCTCGGTGTTCCCGTTTCTCTTTCACATTTCTTTCTTTTTTAAATTAATTAATTAATAGCTCATTTTAGGGACCCCTTTTTTAATACGATCTGGCATAGCGTTTCTTCTACACGCCAATTTACTGTTTATGTTGGAACAACCCGGAAGTCTAAAGCCTGCATGTTCTTTAGGAATTCTTAGCTGAAATATACAGTATATTGTGATAAATACCCTTACTGTCAAAATGACAGGACATACTGTGATATTATATATATATATTTCACTATATCACTCATCTCTGCTTTTACTGTTGCTATAAAAACGTTACCTGAATAAACGCTCTGCAGGTTCTCTCTCTCTTCTGAAGCTGCAATAGAGTGAAATGTTTTTAAAATAAAGGTTTTTACATGTAGAGCTAACACATGCACTGTGTGTGTGTGTGTGTGTGTGTGTGTGTGTGTGTGTACTTTGTTATAGTTGCGTGTGGCAGAGTCCTTGTTGGCGGGCCGTAGCGCCTGCAGCTGAAAGTCCAGAATGTCCAGCAGCTGCTCCATCAGACGCACAGAGGAAGTGACATCACCAGCATACACCTGTCCCCGTGTGTGATTGACGAGCACGGCGGCGATATGTGCTGCATTCTCCCCACTCTTTATCTAGATCAGGATAAAAGTGGACCTTTAGAGTGTTTATAAATACGATATTAAATGAAACGTTTACGTCGTTCATTCAATTCAACAAATAGTATTTATCCCAATTTGTAACAATTGCATTGATTTGCACGTTCCCAGAGGGGACCTGTGACCCCTGACTGACCTTCTGAGCGACCTGGTTGACCCAGGGTGATGTACAATTACTAAGGTCAGGACCTCTGGGGTTCCACACCACCTCGTCAGCCATACAGTGATAGGAGGCTAAACCTAAAGGGTGACAAAAGGAGAACGTTTTCGTTGTTTTGGTGTTTTAATTAACTTTTAACACTTGGGAGAAAAGCAGGGTTTTGCTGTAAATCCCCACGAGTCCTTGGATTCCCAGAATTACAGCGTCTATCCTCTACAAATTGATGATGCTTAAAAATTTTGTCTGACAGTTTTGGTTTGTCTTTTGTTATAAACACTCCCCATGTAGAACAGTGTAAAACAGTGTAGGTCCGAGTGTAAAAATCTTAACGCTGGTCAGAATTCGCAGTCCAAGGGGCTGACTCTAAGCGAATTAATTCTTTTAATAATCCAAAAGACCAAACCAGGACCTTACTGACATTACCCCTGCCTGTCCACGGAGGTGATGGTCTCCAGAGTATTGGCGGGATCTCTGCCGAGTTCTCTTCCTATCCGCTTCACATCCAGACTTCTGAGTTTATAAACACACTTGGAAGAGTGATTCATTGCGAAGTCTTGCCCAACTCTACAGTCGTGTGAGTTCTGAGCCATGTAATTGCACGGATCATCTGTACTGTCGTCTGTTGGGTTAAACTGAAGCAAAACTGACGCTGTACTTCGATCCACACGGCTGCTTGGTGAACCTACATGAGCCTGCAGTAGATGCAGCCCATTCTCTGAGGTTCTCTCTACTAGTCGCCTCTGGAGAGGGTAATTAGCTTGCTTCTGATGACAAACTGAGGCTTTGTATCTTGCTCTTGAGGATAATATCTCTCACTTGTTTTGCCTCACCACAGTAAAGTGGTGCTTTAGGGTCAGCCGTCCTTGCCACAACTACCTCATGTTGTTGATTTACAACATAGTGCTCTACCTTCATTCATTCGCAACTTTCTCAAATCAAATGGCATTTTTGGCATTGCAGAGATATCTTCACTTCTCAGTTTTTTCTAGTTCTTTCTTATTTCTCCTTCCCACCACTACTTGCGATGCAGTAAGATTGTCAGGCAGTTAGGGCACCTTCGTGGACAAGAACACTTACCGAGTGATCCTTTTGGGCAGGGTCTCTGGACATTCTCTCCGTGGGGTGTTTGGGGCCACTGTACACCACGGCTCACTCTTTCCTCACACATAGGAGTGCGGCCTCGAGGCTGGCGCGGTGGGCGCAACGTCACGGGCACCGAGGCCGTGATGGGCCGGCCACGGTTTTTCGACCCGGCTGGGTTAAATGTCACTGAGAGTGGGGGGCTTGGACTGAAGCCCAAAAATACTGTAGATGAGACAGGGGAGAGAGCCGTGGTGGAGGACAGGAGCGGTGTGGAGAGAGGGTCTGAGAGAAACAGAAAGAGATTTAAAAAAAAAAATTCCATTTATAGAGTGAACGGAACAAATTATCAAGCTAGCTAGCTTGTCTCTGACCTGCAGTGGGCTGTGGGGGTCTGAACTCCAGAGGGTAGCGTAGGACGTTGTAGTTGTTCCACACGTACAGCTGGTTATCTCGAGGGTTGTAACTGATAGACGAGATGTGTTGGTATGGGTTGGGAAAAGCGATGCTTACAGACTCAGCCCTTTCTCGTCGTGTGTCATAGGCATAGAGTATAAAGTCCCCACCCGCCTCGCTGTCATCGTCCTGATAGACGGACCGAACAGCGTACAGGATACCGCACGCCACGAATGCATCCGATGCCATGCGCTTCTCGAAGCCTGTCTGCCATGTCCCTTCAAAACGCAGTGTGTATGGGTTCACCTGCGCAAAACGGAGCATGAACAAAACAGTTAGAATACGCCATGAAACATAGAAATTAATCAATCACATGGAACAAGTAAGTACACCCCTACATTTATCACACCTTCAAAGTCATAAAATAATAATCAGGTGTTGAAGATCGGGTTCCAGTGATTAGAACCTGCTCAGGGAATGAGAAAAAAGAAAAAAGGGTCAGAAAAAAAGGGTGTGATGCCTGTGGAAAGGGATTTAAAAAGATCTTCAAATTATTTGAAATTCATCCTTCCACTGTACGGAACATCATCTACAAATGGTGCAGATTTCAAATGACTGCCAATTAGTCCTGGTCTGGCTGTCCAGAAAGTCGGGAGGACAATTATACAAAACACCTACAAGAAGTTATTTCTGCGAAAGGGGCAAAACTAATTTCTGAGGCCAAGGGTGTACTTACTTATTCCACAGAAGAATCTCACATCTATTGATATTTCAGTTGAATACATGATTGAAAAAGCAAATTTTCCTCGTGGTTTTGTTCAAGTACATCAACTTCATAAACAGGCGCCGTTTCAAAGAGGATCAAATGTTTACTTGTCCAAATATTTAAAAAAACAAAACAACAAATTCCATGGGGTGTACTTACTTTTTCACAAGGACTGTAGGTTAGAGATATTGCTTATTTTAACTACCAAGATCATTAACTAAGATGCCACTGCTGATGTAATTAGTATGATCTCAATGGGGTAACTAGGCTAGACTTACAGATTTATAGAATCTACAGACTAGTCTTCTCATAAAATAAATATGGTCTTGCTGACACAACTGCGAGAGTCTTTCTGGGACACTAGCATGGTCTTGCATGGGCAACTAGCATGGGTCTGCTGATGTCACTAGCAGGGGCCTGCTTGGATAATTAGCGTTGTCTTGTTGCGGGAACTAGCATGGTCTTGCTTAGGAAATTAGAATGCTTTTGCTGGTACAACTACCATGGCCTTGGTGGGACAATTAGCATGGCCTTTGGTGGGACAATTAGCAT
>JAFFST010052221.1:4985-21104 GCA_022414735.1 Noturus placidus
TCACCCTCACTCTCTCTCTAACTCTCTCTAACTCTCTATCTCTCTAACTCTCTCTCTCTCACTCTCACTGTCTCTCGCTCACTCTCACTCTCCCTCTCACTCTCACTCTCACTCTCACTGTCTCTCGCTCACTCTCACTCTCTCTCTCACTCTCTCTTGCTCACTCTCACTCTCTCACTCTCACTCTCACTCTCTCTAACTCTCTCTCTCTCTCTGTCTCACCCTCTAACTCTCTCTAACTCTCTCTCTCTCTCTCTCTATCTCTCTCACTCTCACTCTCACTCTCGCTCTCTCACTCTCACTAACTCTCTCTCTCTCTCTCTCTCTAACTCTCTCTCTCTCTCACTCTCACTGTCTCTCGCTCACTCTCACTCTCTCTCTCTCTCTCTCTATCTCTCTCTCACTCTCTAACTCTCTCTTTCTCTCTCTCTCTCGCTCTCTCTCTCTCTCTGTCTCACTCTTACTCTCTCTCTAACTCTCTCTCTCTATCTCTCTCTCTCTCTGCATAGTTTTGCATTGGGAATTATGAGAAAGCAATGTTTCCATCCAGATTTGTTTCCTGTAAGATTATACTCTGAAGTATTGAATTCATAGAGAGATAAAATAACAAATTGTGTCTCTCAAATATGCAAAACAACTCCGAGGCACAACAACAGATTCATTTTATAAACATATGCAAATATTAAGGACATTGAACGCATTTAGGCAAAAACGAGTCCCATCAGATTTATTCGTCATTTCTGAACACTGTACAGACTGAAACACAAAACTAAATGTTGTGCAGGTAATTGACATTTTCATAATAAGTTATTCTGCTTTACATTAAACTCTATTCATTCTAGTAACCAGTCCATTCACTTCATAAATATAATCAGCAAATAAGGATGTTTAAATGTTTTATAGTATTTGACAGTATCTCACTATGAGAACAATGGTTCTAATGGTTCTTATTTTGAAGGAGCACCTGTCTCAGAAGATCTTGTACTAAAAAGGAAAGAAAGAAAGAAAAGAAAGAAAAAAGGGAAATAGATGAATCATGAGAGAAATTCAGATACGAAAATGAAAAATGTACTGTGTGGAAAAAATTATGTGAAATAAAAACAAATTGCCTACATGTGTGAAATATAACGTGCAGTGCCTAAAAACCTCACTCATCAAGCTACGTTCACACTAGCAGGGGACAAGTCCCGTTTGTGCTCGTGGCAAGAATAGCTACTCCGTGTCCAACTTCTAAAGCTAACTAATATCAGTGTGGAAATTGGTTGTGTGAGTCACGTGTTAGCTTCGTTCTCAGATGAGATGGAGGAGAAGAACAGGACCTAAACTACACGGAAAATAACTGCAGATAGAAAGTAAAGTTGTGAGCGGGGAACTGAAGAAACGTTGGACCTCGTGTGTCATAAAATTCTGAGGAATCATTCTGAGGAATCATTTTAGACAATCGTTTGAATTTTCTTGCTTTATTGCGTCATAACTAATTTGCATAGACCTGAGCAGATCTTAATTTAAATGTTTGCTGAATTGTAGAAAATGTATGATCGCCTCTTTCCCTGGCTAGGGTGACCACAGAGTTATCAAGATGTTAGGAAGTAAAATAAACCTTGGAAGGAGGTAGCAGACATCATTGGTGTCTCTGGTGAGTTTACGTAGCTAGTACAGTTAGCTCGCTTTGCGAAGATAATCTGAGAACGAAGCCGAGCACATAACATATAAATAAGACACATGATTTTCACACTGATTAGCGTGTTATTTAATCTGTGTTTGACTCGTTAGGTTTAGGAGCAATTGATACTGTAGCTACTATTGTTTCTCATATGAACACCCCCCCCACACACACACACAAAAAAAGGCCACGCCCAAACACCATGGAAAGGCCACACCCACAAGAAGATACAAGCGGTTTATTTTATAATTATGCACCGCAGCGACCTTGACTGCTAAAATATATCAGGATTAAAATAAATTAGGGAGATAAGACGTGTATGTTTAAAAGCATGCAGACTTTAAAAACGAGAGTTTTCCAGCTTTAAGAAGCACAAACACTGGACCCATGAAACCCATCATGATGTTAATGGCCAGACTGATCGCTAGAGCCAGGCTGAAGTCCATCATGGACAGCATGTCCTGCATGCAGAAGACAACAGAGAGTGGTGTGTTCTGGACCAAAAACATCAGCAGGTTCATCGCAACGATGTGAAAGGCCCGTTTTTTGGCTCCATCCTCCATCGCCCTGTCTGCGTTCCTCTCCCCTGGTCCTGGGTGTCTCAGTTTGTTCAGAATGGACAGGCAGCTGAAGACTTTGATGCTCAGAATGATGACGGCATAGGCAAGGAAAACTCTGTAGGGCAGGAACGGGAACATGAACATGCAGACGACTCCACATGCCAATCCACTCGTCCAGGTCAGGACGCAGATTACCGCTCGATACCTGAGAGGTCTGAACTTTAGGAAGGTGACGGGATGGATGATGGCTACGTAGCGCTCCAAACACACCCAGCACTGGAACAGAGAGCGCACCAACATCCCCACACCGATGAAAAAGCCTATCACGTCATAGAAACATAGGTCTATCTTTACATCACACATGATGTGAAAAGGTCCCAAGAGCAGGAAGAAGATTTCAACAGCAGCCTGGTTGATAGTGAAGACGTCACATGGATCCAATACCCTGCATCTGTTTAAAAGCAGCACCATGGCGTAGGAGTTTAGAGGAAGACCCAGGAGATAATTGAGCATGTGGATAGATATAACGAAGAAGGGCTTGACAGCGTACTCCCACTCTTCCTCTGATTGGATGGAGGAGTTCCTGTTGCTGGAGATGTTCATCGTTCTGTCCTCCAGAATAAACAGATTAAAAAGTTATCCAACTATTAATAAAACTCTGACAGTAGTGCAGCTGCAAATCACAAGTTTATTTATATTAATGCAGTCATCCTAATCTAATACGGTATCGTTTCTATAGTAACACTCACAGGGATGTGTATGGTGGAGAAATGTGTTTATGTAACATTTATGGAAGGAGTCTCCAGTGTCAGAGGTAAAGCTGTAACTGTAAGTTTCCTGACATCTTCAGGACAGAGGAGTTTATGCTTTTTTGCAGATTCTCGTTAACATGAAAAGCTACATTTTCTATTTTTGACTTATTAACTCGAAGAGAGGTAAAAAAGAGGCTGGTGAGGTATGATGTTTCGTTCTTTAACCATATAAAAAAATTCATGACAGATTGCTGTTATAGGAAAATAAATCAACTTCTGTGTGGCAACAGTAACCAGGAATTTATTTATTTATTTATTTTCTAAATAAGCAGAGCATATTTATAAAAAATTATTCAGCTTATTAAAAGTTAACTTGTGTATGGAAAAACAAATCCAATTAAGAATGTATGAATGATTAAGACATAAATGAATAAAAAATAAATTAATTTATTTACAGTATATTTTTCATAGAGTATTCATACCCAATATACTGTATATATGTTTATTAAAATGATAATCCTAAAGCAAAGTTTTCCTACCAATTATCCAAGTACTGTTAATTAAATATAATTACACTATAAGAACATAATTGATAACAGACTTTACAGGGTTTTAGGCTCATATACAGGACCTCTGTTAGAATACTATTGCCTATTACAAGATTATTATGCATATAAGATGTAAATGATAACAATTAAAAGCGTATGCTAATTATTGGAGAATTGTTCTAATTAGCCTAATTATAAAACAAAAACTCAGCTGCATGTTTTCACAAATTACATATTCAACTCAATATCTTAATAGGAGATAATAAGTAAGTAAATAAATAAATAAATAAATGCACTCGTTTCATTTCATCTGTATTATATCTAACTATATTATAAAATAATAGTGTTTCAGAGGAATGTAGAAACTTACTTATAATGAAGGGCAGTTCTCAGTTTATTTTCTCCAAAGCAATCTCTTCTCTTCCAAGTTGAACACTCAGGTTTGTGTGTGTGTGTGTGTGTGTACGTGTGTGTGTGTGTGTGTGTGTGTGTGTGTGTGTGTGTGTGTGTGTAAGCCTGTGTTGCTGCTGCCTCATCAATAATCTCCATAAAGACTTGTCATTCATGCAAATAACAAATACTGCTTCGTGACTGACACACACACACACACACACACACACACACACAGACACACACACACACCCCCCAAAATATATTGCCATTTTATGCCAGAATATATCTTTTCACTGTGGTGTTCTTTTCAAGCTTTATATCTTTCCATTTTTGTGCTTTTCTCAAAAAGTGCAAAAACAGACTGCTATTTTGTTTTGGCTACAGGAATGATTACAATAAATAAGAAATTTAACTTTACATTTCTAAATGTTCAGCAAGTGGACATGTCCTGTTAGTGAGAGAGGGTAAGAGGAGAACCGTAAAACTAGTTGAAGCTGACAGAAAGGCTACAGTAACTCAAATAATCACTCTTTACAAGTGTGGTGAGTAGAAAAGCATCTCAACACATCAAACCTAGAGGCAGATGGGTTACAACAGCAGGAGGCCATGTCGGGTTCCTCTACTGTCAGCCAAGAGCAGGAATCTAAGTCTAAATTGGACAGATGAAGATTGGAGAAACATTTTATATAACTTCGAACATGACACCTTATTTTGAACCCACACATTTTTCGAGTGATCAAAAATATTGGAACACAAGACTCACAGGAGTTTCTTGTTACTTAGGTGTGCCCTGTTAGATTGATTGTTTAAACAATTAATAGCGCTGCATGTCTACTCTTGGTTTGAGCCCTGGGTTTCACATGTGAAGACTGCATTTGTTAAAAAGGATAAACCGTTTCTCTGGGAGAAACGCAAGCCATGTTGGAGCTGAGAAAAGAGGGAACACCAATCAGAGGAATTGTACAAACATTGCAGCAGCCATTGTTTGTGAATTGTCCAGCTTCATTCTCTCTGTAGATTTTTGGTGAACTGGTGGCTGAGGTGTTGGGATATTGATCAGAAGGTTGTGAGTTCAAATTCCAGCACTGCCAACCTGCCATGTTTGCCACAGGAGCAAGTCTAAATTGTATGCTTTGGAGAAAAACAGCAGCCAAATGAGGTAAATGTAAATGCAGCTTGTACTTAGTTGCAGTTTTCACTACTTTTTTCTCAAATGGTAGAAACAGAGTTTTCCAGAACTTCCAGAATCAGTGCTTATTCTGCCTCACATGTTTTTGGCTATGAGCATCTGTCACATCAATAAATGTGCAGTAAATCTGAATGTAAATTGCTCCAATGAGGGATAGACAAGGTCAGTGGCTTTAATTACATGGCATCAGGTTAATCACAAGCATTTTCCAACTTTATGGAGCATGAAACCTGCCAAATGTCTGAAGCCATTATAAAAAAAGTCATGGGCAGAGTGTTTAGGGTCCCAAAGAGGACAGCAGTTGGGGTGTTCTGGACCAAAAATGTCAGCAGGTTCATCCTGATGACTTGAAAGGCCCGTTTTTCGCTCCATCCTCCATCCTCCTGTCAGCATTCCTCTCCCCCGTTCCTGGGTGCTTCAGCTTTTTCAGAATGGACACACAGCTGAAGATGTTGATGCTCAGAATGATAAAGAAGATGACACCAAACAATTGGTAAGGCAAGTAAGGGAACGATATCAAGCAAATGACGCCAGCCGGTATTCCACCCAGCCATGCTACAACACACATCACCACTCGATATTGGAGAGGTCTGAACATTAGGAATGTGATGGGATGGACGACAACCACGTAGCGCTCGAAACACACCCAGCACTGGAGCATTGCATGCACAGATATTCCAGAGCCGAGTAACAAACCCAGTGGTTGATTAAACCACATCTCAGAAGTGGCAATCAACAAGATGTGAAAAGGCGCCTGGAGCATAAAGAAGATTTCAGCAGCGGCCTGGTTGAGAGTGAAGACGTCACACGGATCCAATCTCCTGCGTCTGTTTAAAAGCACGGCAATGATGTAGGAGTTTAGGGGAAGACCCAGGAGATAATTTATCAAATGCGTGGATACAATGAAGATGAATTTGGAGCTATAATGCCACTGTTCCTCTGAATGGATGGAGGAGTTTGTGTTGGAAATGTTCAACATTCTCTGACAGAAAAAAAACTGTCCTTCAAAAAAAGCACAGGAGACACAAAAGCAGATTAGAATTAGAACATATCGGAATACATATATGTATCAAATCCATATTAAAGCCAGCTGTCAGTGAATAATAATTTATGAATACAGGATATTATCCTGATTAAAACTAGCACATAAAGCTAGTGTAAAGGAAATAGATTAAATAATGTCACAAATAAAACCTACATTAACATTAGAAAATATTCTGATTAAGCTGGCACAAACCCAACACTGTTCAGCACCCTTACAATACTGTGAAGCATGTTTTATTCACCTCAGTGTAGGGCATTGATCTTGGCATTAACAGAGAGTTTGTAAAAAAATACTTCTTTGTGTATTTTGCATGCACAAGTTTGCACAAGTGCAGGTTTGACAAGACATAATTTGTTCTTCAATGAAACAGCTTAATGCACAAATGAAACTGACTATTTGAAGAAAAGTCTCGGACTCTGAGGTTTTCTGACTCGATCTTGACTCAATCTTGGCTAGTTCTGGTCATGAACTTGACAATGGCACTCTTGATTACAGCCCTGTAACGGGCCTTAGTCCAATGCCAAGGGCTGAACAAAAAATATTTATATTAAAAAAAAATAGAGCTGCAACAACTAATCGATAATAATCGATTATGAAAGTTGTTGTCAACGAATCTCATTATCAGTTAATTGGTTTGCGCACGGCACACCGTACGTTTACTCATTGCATTACTTCTCTTCCGAAAACACACATTGAAGAGCACAGACCAAAGTTTTGTCCCAAATTACATACTATACACTTAATCCATGCACTATGTGCTCTGCCATCTAGTGTATAACTTTTAGAAGGTTAATATTGTCTCAAATGGAACATGAGAGTTTTTTACGACCTGGAAGTATAAGCCGTTTCCCAGACGTCCCTGATGACGTGACGTGAAATGCACGTGATGTGACGCAGCTAGCTTTAGCAAATACCCAGAGTCAATGACATGACCTTAGTCATGTCAGACGGAGTCGTAATCGTCAAGTGACAGTGGAAAAAAGTGTACGATCAAAGTACATCCATCCATCCATCCATCTTCTACCGCTTACTCCTTTATCAGGGTCACAGAGAACCTGGAGCCTATTCCAGGAACATATTATATTAAATGTAGTATATAAGACTGTAACCTGTAAACTTTACACAGCAGAGCTTGTGTAGGACAGAAGCACGACAGTGATTCACAAGCACAAACTTCTGTTTATATCCAAAATGCTCCACTGTGTGCAAGGGGTTGGGGAAACTGGTGCAAGTTGCTTAAGAAAATCAGTTTAAATCAAGTTTATTGTGATCATATGCTGTATTTGTGTGCTTGAAGTGTAAATTCTGTTGTTTATTATAACGGGAGCGATCTGTAAGTGATCTATTAGTAACGAGGCCGTGTTGCTCCTCACTCGCAATGTAGATGTGGTGAGAAACAGTGTAGCGCAAGAAAGATCTGTTAATGTCAATTTAAAACACTATGATCAAAGTAAACACAAGTAAAATAATATGTCTAAAGGCAGTGAGTAACAGAAACCATAAGGTGCAGTGAAAGGGAAATTTTATTATTAATTTAGGACTGTAGTTTAAATAATCCGTGCATCCATGAAAAATAATACTATTATTATAATCTAAACTTAAACATGTTCATTTACTGACATTTAGCTGAAAGCTACACAAGGATTGAACATTCTGTTCTGATATCTTTAGCACATTTTTCTCCATTGCTCTATTTTGCCCTTTAGTGGAACAACAGAGACTTGCTCTAGCACTTTTGTTTTTTAATTCAGTTACCGTCCACAAGACAATTTTAATTTAGAGCACAGTTTTTAAATTCATTTAGTGCGCCATGTTTAAACCTTTATCAGACTGCTTGACAGCTCTGATTTACATAGTAAATAGTTTCTCTCAAATTATCTCAAACAATTATCTCATAAATTCTATGTATATGGAAATAGATTTTTTTTTTTACAAACATGGGATATTAGTACACATTATTTAAATTATTTAAATACTTACATATTTATATTCATATAAGAATATAATATAGAACATTATCTCAATCAAAAAGATTATTCCTTTTCCACAACTAACATAATTATAGAAGACAATTAGATAACTGAATAAAACATTAAATAACTGAAAGGTACAGATTTGATTACAACTCATTATTAACATAAAAATTCACTATAAATAAAAAATAAAATTGTTTTAAAGGACAGATATGCTTACGGATGACACAGCACAGTTCTCATTCTCCCTAACAGCCTTCACACACTCAGGTGTGCGTGCTCTGTTGTCACCTGTGTTGTTATTGTCTTGTCATATCGATCACCATTTATGCAAATTTGATGTCATGATAACTTCCAACATGAACATGATATAAATACACACAATGTAGAGTCATTCTTTCCAGGAATACACTTTTATAAATATTGCTTTATAAATATGTAAGCTTTTATAGCCCCTAAAGTAGAAAAACAATAGGAAAAAATGAGCAATTTTATGGGACCTGTTCTGTGTGCACTTCCTACCCTTTCCTCAGCATTTATTCTCACTTGGATGCTTTTGACTTAGTGCTGTTGCTGCTGCTATCATAAAGACCGACTTCTTATTCATCCCAGGACACTTATTCACTTATTCAATTTGCTCATACTGAATATCCTGTAAACACACTCAGTACTGTTTGTCTCTCCCTTCTATACCTGTACACTCATAGGATTCAGACAAACAACCAAGATGCCAAAGGTAACATGGTGAACCTAAATCGTTCAACTGAGGAACAGAGGAAGTCAGTGGCTTTAATTACATGACATCAGGTTGAGCACAAGTGAGCTGCACTGAAAGTAAAGGAACATTTGAGATTGTATACGTTTAAAGTTTTTAAAGAGGTCACTGGCATTAGGGAACACTGTTGCCATGAACGGGTGTACTTGGTCTGCAACACTGCAGCAATGTTTAGGTAGGTGATACGTGTCCATCTTGCACAGAGCATCACAGTTCCTCCGCCAGATTGTCTTCTTCCCATAGTGCTTCCCGGTGCCATCTCTTCCCCTGGTAAGTGACGCACTCAGCCACATGATGTAAAAGAAAACCTGATTCATCAGACTGGGCCACCTAGTTCCATTGCTTCACGGTCCAGTTCTGATGCTCACACGCCCATTGTAGGTGCTTTTGGTGGTGGACAGGGGTCAACACGGACACGCTGGTCTGCAGCTACACAGTCTCATATGCAGCAAGCTGTAATGAACTGTGTGTCCTGATTCCTTTTTATCAGAGCCACCATTAGCTTATTCAACAATTTGTGATACAGTAGCTCTTCTGTGCGATTGGTCCAGACAGGCTAGCCTTCGCCCCCCATGTGCATCAATGAGACTTCGGTGCACATGACTCTGTTTCTGGTTCACCAGTTTTCCTTCCTTGGACCGCTTTTGGTAGGTAGTAACCACTGCATACTGGGAACATTCATATCAGAGAATATAATATAATAATATGAGACAATAAACAAAAATAAATCAGCAAATTGTACAGCTTTGATTGAAACTCATTAACATAATAAAATCACTGTAAATGTAGAATTTTTTTTTTAAAGAGATGGTTATGCTTATGGATGATACAATTCTTGTCTTTAACAGCAGCCTACACACACTCAAGTGTGTGTGTTGTTATTGTTTTGTCATTGATCACTATTCATGCAATATCAGTACACTGACAACTTTCAACAAAAACACGCTGAAAAGACACACAGTGTAGGTCCATTCTTTCCTGGATTACATCTTTATAAATATTTCTGTACCCCTCAAATTTGACAACGTACTCCAACCTGCCATTCCTGCGATGGGAGTTCAGAATAGACCTTACTAGGTGGCTGTGGCTCAGGTGGTAGAGCGGGTTGTCCACTAATCGCAGGGTTGGTGGTTCGATTCCCAACCCGCATGATTCCACCTGCCGAAGTGTCCTTGGGCAAGACACTGAACCTCAAGTTGCCCCCGATGGCAAGTTAGCGTCTTGTATGGCAGCTCTGCTACCATTGGTGTGTGAGTGAATAGGTGAATGACTGGCTTAAGGCAGGAGACATGAAAGGTCAGAGTTACTATAACCTAGTAACTAGTCGATCTTGAACTGACCAATGTACCAATGTGGACTGAGATTTTTACAGGTGTGGGATTGCTCAGGTCCTTGGTAGCAAGCCAGACATGGTCTGTTGGTTGGTAATGGGTATGTTCATTATGCTGTTGGTCTTCAGTCATTGGTGCAAATACTCTCAGACCTGAAACCAGATGTCCATGTCTTGTGAGTCAGTGGGGTTAGTGTTCCATAGAAACAAGGGGGGCTGATAGCCTAGCACACACTGTAAAGGGGTGAGCTGAGTGGTCAAGTGGCATAGGGAGTTTTGGGCGTACTCTGCCCATGGTAGGAACTGGGGACTAATCCTTGGTGTTAGCTGCGCAGAATGTGGGGAAAAATCAGCGGATCTCCTGGTTTGCTCACTCTGCTTGGCTGTTGGCCTGTGTGTGATAGCCAGAGACTAGGTTTGCCATCACCACCAGCTTCTCCATAAAGCTTGCCCATACACTGGAAATGAACTGTAGGCCCCGTTCACAGACATCTCTTTTCCGGGATCCCAAAATATCTGAACACATGACTAAAGAGAAGTTCAGCTGTGGTAAAGGTGGAGGGGACAGTGGGGAGGGGAACTAGTCGTAGGGATTTAGTGAAGCAATCAACCACTACTAGGATAGCTGTGTTGCCCTGAGAGTCTAGTAGGTCTGTGAGGAAATCTAAGGCTATGTATGACTTGTTGAGGTATGGGCAGAGAGAGGAGTTTACCGACTGGTAGTGTTTGGGACACTTTTGCCTGGGCACATTTGAGATAAACTCAGCTTGTAATTGCTCATGGATGAAGAGCTTGTTCAGGGGGCATGAATGAGGAATTTGTTGCCAAGGCATGTGTGCAATAACATGATCCAACTCCTAGTCTATGGTGCCCAGGATGAAGGAAAGGGGAAGAATGAATGGCTCCTTGCTTTCATTGGGTTCACTAGAGTGGACATGGAAGAAAACATCTGCTTTAATGTTCTTTGAACCAGGGCGGTAAGACGGTAAACTGGAAACAGGAGAAGGATCGGGACCAGCGAGCTTGGCAAGGTTCAGATTCTTATGATCTGTGAAAATTATCAAATGGATGGGAACAGCTTCCCAACAAGCTTGGGCTTGTCCCTGTATCTTTGGGAGAGGATGGTTCCAATTCCCATTTTGGAGGCATCGACTTCCACAATGAAGGGCTTGGATTGGTCAGGGTGTTTAAAAATGGCGGCCGTGGTAAATATGGTTTTGAAGTAGGTTAGGGCATGTTCAATGACAGGGTTCCAGACCAGGTGTTTCGGGTTTCCACGAGCATACACATCAAGGGATGGGCTATTGAGCTAAAGCTCCAGATGATGTGTCAGTAGAAGTTTGTCAAAGGCCTTTGATAGTTTGGGCTGTGGGCCAGCCAACAACAGCAGCTACTTTGGACTGGTCCATGGTGACTCCATCTGGATATAATATAACCCAAGTGTGTGCTGGTGGAATTCACACTTTTCTCTCATGATCTTCAACTGATGGTGCAGGAATAGTTGCAGAACCTAGCGGGTGTGAGGGACATAGTTGTTGAAGGAAGGCGTATAAATCAAAATGTCGTCAATGTATGTGATGACACATTTCCCCAACATATCCCTCAAGAAGTCATTAATAAAACACTGGAACACCGAGGGGGAGCTAGAGAGCCGATACGACGCTACAAGGTACTTGTAGTCGTCATTGCTAAAAGCAGTCTTCCACTCATCCTCCTCTCTATATGCACCAGGTTGTGAGCACTACGAAGGTCCAGCTAGAAAAAAATTGGGTTAATCTGAGCTCTTCCTAGGCCGTGGGAACTAAAGGCAGAGGATACCAGTACTTGACTGAGCAATGATTGAGAACCCGGTAATCTATACATGGTCTGAGACCACCCCCTTTCTTCTCCACAAAAAAGAAGCCAGTAGATACGTGAGAATTGTATGGCCTGGTATATACTTGTTGGAGTGCCTCCCTGATGTAATCTTTCATAGGTTGTTGTTCAACCACTGTCAAGTTTCAAGTATGGGGTTCAGAAGCAATCGCAGATATATAACGTGTATTGAACTATTAAACAACAAAACAAAGACACTAAGACAACTAGGCAAAACACTATCACGAGTCCAGGGAGAGGAGTGAGGTTCTCCCCGAGGCAAAACGGAGGAACGATGCTCTTCGCAGAGCATGAGGGGTGAACGATGTTTTCCCTGGAGCAGGAAAGGAGTGACATACAAAGAAGAGCAAACGACATCTGCAGCAGAACATGGAGGCAGAGCGATGTCCTCCGCAAAACAGGATGGCAGGGAGACGACCTCAGCCGAGCAGGAAAGCGGAGCGAGGTCCTTAGCCGAGCAGGTGGGAAGAGCGACCTCCTCAGCCAAGCAGGAAGGCGGAAAGGCATACTCAGCGGAGCAGGAAGGCAGAGCGACGTCCTCAGCTGAGCAGGAAAGCACAGCGGCATTGTGTGCAGGGTTTTTGAACAGAGGGGAGTACTCAGGCATGACAGGACACGGAGCAATGTCTTTAGCCAACCCGGTTGACTGAACGGCGTCCTCAGCTGAACCGCATCCTCAGACGAGCAGGGAGGCTGACCTTCCTTCTCCGCCGACTCTGCTTGCTGAACTAGATCCATAATAGGGGAGGGAGGGTGAGAAATGGTATTAGCCCTGACCACAGACTCCCCCTTGTACCCGGACTCCTCCTCCTTTTGGCATGGCGTAGTCCTTTGTGAACATGGGAGGTGAGTGGAAGGCCAGGTAATTTCTTGCAACCTGTTGCTTTCGTAGCGCCTCTTGGTACTCCTCCGCCTCTTTGCGTAGCGTAGCAAAATACTCCACTAACATCGGTGGCATCCTGACGCCCCAGTTCTCCATCCTGTTGATCTGCTGATTCCGATTTTAGGTCTTTCGTTCTGTCACGTTTCAAGTTTGGGCGGCTGTAGCTCAGTCGGTAGAGCGGGTTGTCCACTAATCCGCTAATCGTGGGGTTGGCGGTTCGAATCCCGGCCCGGGTGATCCCATGCCGAAGTGTCCTTGGGCAAGACACTGAACCCTAAGTTGCCCCCGATGGCAAGCTAACACCTTGCATGGCAGCTCTGCTACCATTGGTGTATGAGTGTGCACTTGTAAGTCGCTTTGGATAAAAGCGTCTGCTAAATGAATAAATGTAAATGTAAGTATGGGTTCCGAAGCAATAGCAGATATATAACGTTTATTGAACAATTAAACAACAAAACAAAGACACTAAGACAACTAGGCAAACCACTACCGCAAGAAACAATACACAGTGATATGGAAATCGGAAGTCTAAGACAACGAAGGACAGAGAAACAGTGCAGACAATGGCTATATATACACAAGTGTGCTCATTAACAGAAACGTGAATCAGGTGTAGATGGACATGTGGTGCGGTGCAGTGCAGTGGCTGATGGGAACTGGAGTCCCGAGTTTCCTGATACATGACACAGAGGATAAAGCCAGCTGTAAGGTGGAGTTGTTCCAGGCTACAGTTCAATGGCATAATCCTATGGACAATGTGGGGGTAACCCGCTGGCTTTACTGACACCTCCCTCTGGTCTTGATACTCAGTAGGCATATTGCAGGAACATGGTTGTCGAGGCTCTTGATGACAGTGATGACAGTGAGTGAGTTGCATTTTGGACCAGGAAATGAGAGGGTTATGCTGTTCCAACCATGGGAGGCTTATTAGATTATTAGAACGAGTGCATTAATATGCATAAACTTTTAGATCAATCAGAATCCACAATACTCCAACAAGCAGTTATATTGCGCACAGGGACAGGAGTGTTCACTGTATTTATTATTAAAACCTGCAACATGGTGGTGTTACATAAACAAACAGAAATCATGCAGTCCAGCTTTAAACATGGTGCTGATTTTAATGCGGTGTGATAATACCATGATAATAAAGTGTGAAAAAGTTTCTTTACATCCATATGTACAGCCACAGCTACAGCTAGTCATATTGCCTTATCGACACAAATCTGACATGAGGATGAACGTTTACGTCTTAACACGCTACAATTTTATTATTCACTTTATCCACAAAATCATAAGACAGAATTTAATTGGAGAGTTCAGTAGCATACCAAGTTAGTTAGGGTGGAAAATGCAGGTTTATGAATGTACTGTGGATCAATAAGACTTACTTGTTCTAATAATAATAATAATTATTATTATTATAATAATGATAATACACAATGACAACATGAGTGTTAAAGCGGAGATACAACACTGCAGTTAATTTTATCTGCTTTCACACTTTAAGCTTGACAACACTCTTAACCAGATACAGCTATTACTAGCTAACGGTGCACCCTAGCTTGCTCTCTAGATTAGATTTATCATTCTCAAATTAAAGGTAGAAGTCTGTAGAATTAGAAGCAAAAGGTGTGCTTTCGGTTGAGAATAAAAATTAAACAAACTCTGCTCGAGCTGATGGCGAGCGACAAAGCGATCATTCGTTTTCTACATATGTGTGCAACATGAAACCACAAAGCAACATTTCAAATTGGGGTTTCTTAATTTTCCTATGATGTAAAGAAACAACAAATCCAAACGTTAGGAAGAAAAATGAAGCTTGGAAGGAAGTGAGTGTGCATAGCTAGTACAGGTAGCTAGCTTTGCTAATCTAATCTGAGAATGAAGTTGAGCACGTAACAAATAAATCACACAACTGATTAGTGCGTTAGCTAATTAGTTTAATTAGCTAGCTTCAGAAGTGATATATAGCTACTAACATTTCTCAGCAGAATTAAAACGCCGGACACGCCAGGCCCACAAGAGACAAATGTCAAGCAACAAGTGTGACTCGTCACCCCTTAGTGTGAAACTCTGATGTTAATTATAAAGATTAGCCTTGTAAATACAGTCATTGAACTTTGGCCAGGTTTGTTTTATAGATTTATTTCTGTATTTTTTTCAGTTTGATCTGCTAAAACACTTTGCTGATCCTCTAAGTAGTGACTCCTGTGATATGAACATATAGATTTAAGAAGTTTGCACATATTTTAATGCTGCAGTTTAAACGCATTAGCATGAGGTTTTTGTTTTTTTTTTTAAATGTAAAAAATAATTAAACAAATCTCTTCAGACTTTGTGGCTGGCGTCTCTCTTCTGCGCCATGATGCGGTTGTAGATGTAGAATTTGACGCTCTGCCAGTCTCTCTTTTTAAGCGTTATAGGCTCGGCACTTAAGCAGTTTTCACATGCTGCTTTGCCCGGGACTCGACAGGAAGTGATGTAATCCTTCATATGCTTTTCCACGGCCTGGATTTCAGGCCCGCTCCACGGTTTCCTCTTTTTCTGAGCTGCTTTTTTTCCTGGACAAGTGCCTGGAAACACACCTGCGTGCAAAAGAAACAGGAAGAGAGTTTAAGACTGACAAACAATTTAAATAAATATGCAAATAAATTCATAAATAATACAAATAATATTAGAATTTAGAATTGGTTTGATGATTATTTACAGGTGATTAGTAAGAGGCACTCTGAGTTTCACTGCACAACTTTTTATTTAATATACAAAATAGTGAGATAATTCAATATATGGCATATCATCACTGAGAAAATGAACAGAATATTCAGACTTTTAAACAATAATGATTTAATTTAATAATAATTAACAATTAAATAAATAATTATTTAAGTAATTAATTGAATGATTGGTTAATTAATTAATTATTTTTTTTTAATGTCTATCTTAATACAGTAGTACCTCGATCTACGAGCAGCTCCATCTACGAGATTTTCGACCTACGAGATGGAACTCGGAGCAAATTTCTGCTCGAACAACGAGCTGAGGTTCGAGCTACGAGATGGGAAAATTTCGAAGATTGAAGATTTTGAATTTACAGTAGATATGTAATCGTATTATATGCAATCGTAGGGTG
>JAFFST010052221.1:21124-35699 GCA_022414735.1 Noturus placidus
CGATTCAAGTTTACCGCCGTCTCCATCCCTCCCTCCCTCCTCCTGCTCAGCCTTCGCTACCGTAGCTGATACAGTATCCATACGTAAGTACCCACAGAATTACCTGTTCAATGTCTATTTTCTTCTTTTATGATTACAGTACAGTACAGGTATTTAAACTGCATTAATTACACATAGGTTTGTATGGGAAAACATGCCTTTTTATATGTAGTACAGTGTTTTGGGGGAATTTTAAAGGGTTGGAACCAATTAAATTTTTTTCCTTTATTTTAAATGGGAATAATTCGATCGACTTACGAGATGATCGACGAACGAGCTAGGTTATGGAACGAATTAATCTCGTAGGTCGAGGTACTACTGTATAATGCTCACATTTTCTCTAATATATAAAATCGATAATATGTTTATTACATACTTTTATTTAAATCAATCTAATCTCATTTTTATTATATTCATAATAATTAATGAAATCTTTAATGATCACAGAAAAATGTGTGTACATACCTGAACATTCCCAGCTATTCTTTACTTTGTCGCTGCTCAGATCAACCTTCTCTACAGATGAGGAAAAAATAAAAGTAATTAAATTTAGGGACATTTGCCATTTACATTTTCTTTCTCTATAGCATATTTATGTATTTATTTATTTATTCATTCATCAATTCATTTTCTACTTTCTTTCTTTCATGAGAATGAAAGAACATTTAACATTTAGTGTAAACAGAACAGTGAGTGAGTGAGTGAGTCAGTCAGAGAATCAGAGTCAGTCAATTAAATTAATTCAGCCAATTAACCAATTAATTTAATTAAATCAGTCAAGTCAATGAGTTAGTACGGCAGTGAGTGAGACAGTTAATCAATCAGTGAGTGAATTAGTGAATCAATCAGTGAGTGAGTCAGTGAATCAATCAGTGAGTGAGTCAGTGAATCAATGAGTAAATATCAGTCATTGGATCAGTGAGTGAATGAGTGAGGGAGCCAGTAAATCTGTGAATGAGTCAGTCACTGAATCAGTGAGAGAAGGAGTGAATCAGTGAGTGAGTGAGTCAGTGAAAGAACATACCATCCGGTTGAACGTCAATATCTGAGAAGTTCTTCCCCATGAACTCCATCATTCGTCCCTGCTCCATTGCCGTTAGCACCTTGTGCACTTTTGCTAGCTGTAGTGTCCTTTCATGCAGGGGGTAAAACTCATCCTGTATGATTAGCTCGTGTCCGAGAAAGCTTGCTAACTGGTTTATTTCCGGGTCTCCGAGATTCAGCACCGTGGACAACGTTGCCATTCGCTTCCGCAATTTCCAACAAGTCAGCGCTTGAGGATCCTTCGCTCCGCAAATCAACGCGAAGCTTCGAACACAGTCCGAGCACCGGAAATGAGACGAGGCTGAGGGCCGGGCGAAGACGTAAGTGTTGTCCTTCATCACGCCGCAGGATTCTCTCTTTTCCACCAGCAGCTGCAGGGCGCGTAGCATTTTCAGAGTCAGTAAGATGGGAATGGGACGCGCTCCGTCTCGCCGGATGATGATTTTGTAAAAGTGACGGCAGAGTTGTTTCTCGACCTCGGTCAGAGCCCAGTCGATGTCTGTGGCAGGATCGGTGTTGTCTCGGGATAAAAATGTCTCCAGTGTCATGCTCACCACTTCGGCTTCCCGGCTCCGGTTGAACAAAATGATCTGAGTCAGAGCAACTTTCGCTAAATCCGACCAGTGTTTAGTGGACGACTCTGCGGATAATTGTGCCGTGAACTCGTCCTGTGCTTTGTTCAGGAATGCATGGAGCTTCTGAACATCTTCTGTGAAAGCCGGCAGCGTCGGAGGTTTAAATTTCACCTCCTCGTCTTCGGAGTTCCTCAATACCGTGGCGCACAGCAAGTCGTTCCAGCGTTCCTCGTGGATTTTTTGGAAGTTCTGCAGTTTTCGTGCCAGCTTCACGTTTTTCGGCATCACCACTTTAGTCCGTATGAGGCGACTGAGCTGCGCCAGGCAAATGGCCAGTTTTTTAGCGAGGGACGGAATTTTGTAGGTGTTTTTCTCACTGTTGTATTCACATGCGTGCCGCACAGCTTCCACTGCCTGCATGCAGTTGTACGGGTCTATAAAATCCTCCAGTTTCCTGAGAGACGTCACTTTCCGGCCGCTCATCAGCAGTTTTCCTAATTCTCGTAACTTCTGCCGGATGAAGCACTGACTGTTCGGAGATTCACCGCTCTTCTGGAGCCAGTGTTCCGCCATTTGGATGATGCAGCTGTCGTTTTTTACAGCTTCGGTGATTTCATCCGAGACCATGACGCTTAAAATCTTCCACAGCTCTGGACTGATGTTGCGAGGTACCGGCTGCGTGGCGGCACACAGAGAGAGAGCACGGTTCTTCCCAGGTTTGGGGACGTAATCTTTAGGACTCAATTTGCACACCTTCATGTGCCTCCACAGGACTTTCTTGGTGAACAAGCCCTGACAGTGCGGGCAGTGCATGAAGTCGCTCGCTTTCATTTCCCCTCGTGGCCGTTTATACGGGATCAAGTCGCCTTTCCCCGATTTCAGCACGGCTATATTGTGGATGTAATTCCCTCTGAGACGGAGCTCGTCCAAATAAATCCTCCTCTGTTTGGAACCTTTTGGAAAACTGCATGCTTTTGATACTTCCTCTTCCTTTGAGTGAATGTCCTCCAAATGTCTCGCGATTTTGCTGAAAGGTTTCGAGCAAAACAGGCAGTAGTGCTTTTTATTATACACTCTCCTCCCATCCTCGGTTTTCTCAGTCTTGTTTACAGCCACGCCGTCAACCTTTGACCCCCGATGAGTACTAGCGTTCGGTCGAGGGCACTCGCTGATGTCCGAGCTGCTCCCGTCACTTTCGTCTCCGGGTTTCGAAGGAAGATCCTCTCCGCTGTCTGACGCAGAGTCGTGGGACTCGTCAGTAAATAAATCATCCAACTATAAACAAATAATAAAAAGTAACCACGTACACACGAACAGGCTCTGAGAAATCTTGTTAAAAAAATAAATAAATAAAATTTAAAAAAAAAACAAAAAAAAAATAAGAACATTTATATAATGTGTTACTCTTATTTAATCAGAAAATAGTTTGTTGAATATTGTGAAAAAATTGTGATTTTTGTTTTGCTTTTATAGGAAATTCTCTTATATCATGTACTCTCATATTATGAACTGTATTAAGACACCTTGGATACGGGGAATACTGGGTTATAGTTTCTGTTTGTGTGTCTCTGTGCTATCAAATACCTATGATGAATTTATTCATTTATTTACCTCTTTGAATAAACTGATCAACTGCCATCTTTATTATAGAAGACTTAATTTTGTAGTATGACTCTGGGTGCTGTTTGTTTTGTCTAAATCTGTCTGGCCCCTGCCCCAGTAGAAACCATCCACACATTGCTTCTTATCAATGTGTATAAATACTCTTGGTTTGCATGAATAAACTTGGATGTCTTTGTGAGCATGCATGTGTTAGTGCGTGTACATTTTGAATCCCCAGATCGCCCTGAAACGCTTTGAGGAGAACCACGCTGTCTGAGCACAGAACTAAAAGTTAATAGAAGTAAAGGTAAAAAAAGGCTGGAAGGCATGACGGAAGATCTGAAAGACATAATCTGAGATTCCTGTGATACATGGAAATCTAACAGCTTTATATCTGGCTTCTCAGTTGTCTGATATTTATGATTAAACCAATCAGAGCACAGGAAGCGAGACTAAGCTTAGCCGAAAGAGACCATTACCAGCCACGTTTCCAACCAAGGGTTTTTTGAGATTAAAGGATTAGTGCATTAAAATGTTTGCAGATATAGCTGATGGAAATACAAATTATCACAATTTTTTTTTCAAATTTCAATAAAAGTGTCGACATAATCTTCTTGCGTTTAACTTTAGCGCACAAATGCTATGTCGATACTTTAAATGTTGCAAAAAAAATAGTTTGGAAACAGTTTTTGTTGAGAAAAATTGAATCTTATCAAAATTTATCCATGAGCTTGGGGAAGAATAGGGATGTAAATGGTGAACTTATATAGCGCTTTTATCCAAAGCGCTTTACAATGTGTCTCATTCACCCATTCACACACACACCAATGGTGGCAGAGCTGCCATGCAAGGTGCTAACTTGCCATCGGGGGCAACTTGGGGTTCAGCGTCTTGCCCAAGGACACTTCGGTATGTGGAGTCCCATCACTACAGCTAAAACCATTCTCCTTCACCATTATCCGGATGAGATGAGAGTTATCCGCCCGGAAGTACAAACACCACAAATGTTCTGATTTCTTTTCATTTCTAATGCATGTTTAAGGTGAACAAGGCCACCAAGAGTATGAAAGCACTCATGTCTAAACACTCAAACAGATGCTGAAGACAAAGACTGATTTTCAATCTTATTAATTATATACGAATCTAATGACGAATACGACTCGACTTATTGATCAGCTAATAATCAGTGGCAGATTCTGGAAATAAAAAACACATCTGTACCTCATTTACACCAAATCTGTGGCAAAAATTTCTATCATCACTTCAGCTTTCTCCATCCTGCTGACTTTACTGATATCGTGATATACATAAACACAATTAAATAAAAACACATAAAACGTACGATACTCTTAGTCTTCCTCAGTCTGGAGGCACACACGTCTTCATCGCTGTCTTCTGAGGAATAAATGTTGTTTAATTTGGAAAAGGGACCATAAGCATTCCTCGAATCCTGTAACAATAAACATGCACATAAACATCACAACGGCATCTGAATTTAACTCATTATTTTATTTATTCAGTTATTTTTCTGTGATATTTTAAACCATGGGTTCGCCACCTCTTACAGGTTTCATTTATGAATACAATAAAAAGTATTAAAACATTAAGCACATTAGGCAGATTTGAACCATTAGTTTTATTCCTGAATTTAAAAACTGAAAGAAATGCTTCTTCTAAAGTTGAGGTTATTATTACCCTTCAGATTAAACACTTACAATTCACATAACCAGACTATAGAGCTTATAGATCATTTAAAAATGTATAACAACAAAAAACACTTTGACACTAGTACCACTGTAATAACTTTAATAACAAGAAGCTGAAGATGAAGAAAGCATATAACAATCGAATAATATAAAATAAAATGTAAAATAATAACAGTTATAATAAATCACCATCTAATATAACAATATAATAAACATGTAATAATTTAACTATGCCATAATAACAATGAAAAACCATATATAATAATAACAACAATAATAATAGCCATAACAAAACAATAAAAACAAATTCTTATTAATTTAATTATGATTATTATTATTATTCAGTTCAATGTGATGGATACCCGGATCCCGGTTTTAATACATCAGTATTAAACTATTTGAATATTTCTGTTTAGTTAAAAAAAAAAAAGAGACGGTTATTTACCTGCTTGTTATTCGTTTCTGAGCTGGAGAACTCCTCGTTATCCACTACAGACTTTGATTGACAGGGCAGAAACCCGTTTGTGTCGCTCGCCTCTGTGTGTGAGCTGCTCTCTGATACCTGAGAAAGAGAACGTCCGTGTTTAATCGGCTCACTTTCACTCGTTTGACTCGTCTGTTTTGGGAGAAATTAAAGTGTTGGATGTGTGTGTGTTCATGTTACGTATGCAGTAGCTAGACAGGTTAGCACCCCTCTGTATATTGTCCTTTAAAATACTTAATTAGCTATTTACCAATATCCTACTCAATGTGTGTGTGTGTGTGCGTGTGTGTTAAATAGTGTGGTAAATGGTAAATGGCGCACTTATCCAAAGCGTTTTACACTGTGTCACACACACTCACACACACACCAATGGTAACAGAGCTGCCATGCAAGGCGCTAACTTGCCACTTGGGGTTCAGTGTCTTGCCCAAGGACACTTTGGCATGTGGAGTCATGTGGGCCGGGAATTGAAGCGCCAACCCTATGATTAGTGGACAACCCGCTCTACCACCTGACTCACAGACGCCTGTGTTGTGTGTACTTTTCTGAGCTGAAATGTTTACAGCTGAGCTGTGTGTACTTTTCTGAGTGCTCTTAAATATTAAAGAGCATTTTCAAGTTTTAGAGTGTTAGAGAGAGTGTGTTACAGCATGTGTGTTTGTGAGTGTTAGTGAGTGAAGATGTATTAGAGCAGTGGTTCTCAACACAGAGAGATCGGAAGGGGTGGCGCAAATTATTTTAAAGAAAAAAAAAACAAAAACAGACAGGGCATCATTTGGGTACTCAGTGTATTTTATTGCTTTTCAAATAGAATGTGCATAAATTAAAAACTCCCATGTTCTCTCTCTCCCTCTGTATTTTATTTTTGCCGGGGAGAGTCTGAGCTTAGCAGCCTTTTTATCTAACTGTCAGTGCAGACCCCTTTAGCGACTTTTTTTTTTTTTTGGCAAATTATTTTATTTTTATATCGCCTGCCAAAAAATCTTAGCAACTTTTCAAATGTCGGCAGTACTGTCCTGCAAGCATGAGGTCTTGCTTTTCTGCTGTACTCTCACCTCTCTCTGCTCTGTTCAGTGAGAAGCTGAGAGCCGGAGATTTAACAATGACCTGTATAATGAGACGCGCCATTCATCCCAATATACATCATTCATATGTGAATGTTTTTAGAATGCAAGATGAATGTAATGCAACATGTTTTACATGTAAAATAGTACATGTTATTACAGCCTAGTTCTCTTGTTCAAAGTAGTTATAGTGTTCAGAAACACTATATGTTCAGTACACAAGGTGGCGCAGTACAACTTTCCATTTCGGACGCCTGCTGATCGTTGAAAAAAGCAAAATAATTTGGGAGGTGGTGGGTATACGGCAACTATTGCTGTGCTCAAAAACTTTTAATGTTCCTGCAAATTGATGAAGTGTTGACAATAAAAAAAAAAAAAAAAAAAAAAAAACCTGTCAACACTAATAAAATTTTACGCTTTGACGCTCACGTTTTACACATGGGTGTGAACACTCCCATTGACAGCCACTGGGGCTTTAAATGGACCATTTTTCATGCTGCGAAAATCGTCCCAGTGTGAACAGGACTTTAGTGTCTGTGTGTGTGTGTGTGTTGTTACCCTCTGAGTGACAGATTTGGATATGGTGGTGGTGTTGGTGGTGTAGTCTAGCGGAGGTTTCCACTGAGTGTTGACCTCCTCACTGCTGTGGAACTCCATTATCTGTAACACATAATTCACAACACATTAATACACATTAACAATTCTCTCAGCTCAATAATGTACACCATGTTCCAGCTGTTACTCACATTCACACCGTTACACACGTCCTACTCCGGAATTATTTTGCTGTTCTCGATACACACATGCGTGTAAAGTGTCTAATTCACCAACACAACGTGAAATGAATTTATCATAGGTGACGGTCATGAGGAGGATGAAGACACATACATTTGTCGGGAATTACACTTTTTGTAAGAATAAAGACAATTTTACAGAAGCATTATTTTTTTTCAATATTGAGAATGGAGCTGTAACGTTATATTATACTGAAATCACGATACATCAGTGTCATCATACACTTTATTCTCATTGTCCCTGCTTAAATACTATGGATGAAATGCTTACTGGTTTTACGATAAACCCTGATGGTTAGTATCATCATGTCACATTTAATTAAAACCGAGTTCAATTATCGTAATTTGTAAAACTCACGGAAAATGCTGTCCGCACACATCCAGCATGAGCCTGATGCAGGCACAGCACGCAACATTGCTGTTTTTAGAGCATGAAAACATGGTGGAAACATTTTTCAACCTTCCAAGAGGACCAAATCCAAAGTGTGGTCATATTTTGGATTTTATAAAAATGCTGAGGAAAACTTAATTGATGATGGTATCCCTGTCTCCAGAGCTTGCCAGAATAAAGTCGCTGCAAATATAAAACCTGTTTAAAAAATTTCAGTGTGTGTGTATCAGTACTTTTTGTACATTTTCAGCACATTTAAACAATACCATGATAATACTGATAACTGTGATAGTTTTGGTCACGTTAATTGTGATATGAAATTTTCGTACCGTTACATCTCTATTAAATATTTCTTTTTAAAATTTAGTTGTTGTTTTTATTTAAATGTATATGCATCTATATTTACTTCCCTGGAACAACTGATTAATTGTACCTGATTAATATTTTACTTTTTAGCTTACAATAAACAAACATATCGTCAGGTTATTACTCTGGTCATCTTTAACAGAAAAGCTGGGGGGGGGGGGGGGGGGGGTTACGGTGGTAAACGATTTAGAAAACGATCACACCACTAAGATGTGTGAGATATCACTCAGGGACTCAGACATTGTTGTGTTTTTAGCGGAAGTAAGCAGTCAGTTACAGCCTAACTGTATTTAATTGGCGCTAGATTAATACATTACATTTATTCATTTAGCAGACGCTTTTATCCAAAGCGACTTACAAATGAGAGCACACTCACACACCAATGGTAGCAGAGCTGCTTTGCAAGGTGCAAGCTTGCCATCGGGGGCAATTTAGGGTTCAGTGTCTTGCCCAAGGACACTTCGGCATGGGATCACCCGGGCCGGGATTCGAACCACCGACCCCACGATTAGTGGATTAGTGGACAACCCGCTCTACCTACTGAGCCACAGCCGCCCTAATAAATGGATTAATAAAGAAAACATGAATAACTGTAAACCCAAGCTGTGTGTGGATGAAAAGAAAAATCAGAAAGGAAATGTGTGAAGCCAGACAAAGCTTGTTTCTCCAAACTGTCGCATTTAATAAATAAATTAAAAGGGGCTGAAGAAGACTCAAGAGTTGGACGTTCATGTTTGGTGGATAAGATTGTGAGGAGGAAAGAAAATTATTGTAATAATTGTATAATAATCTTTTTGAACTATTTGAACTGGTTCCTGCCCAGGAGACCAGGACCTACTGACCCGTCCCTGCAAACACTACATCACTGTCACTTCATGACTTTGCTGAAGGTCTCAGCGTGGTAGCGCATGCGCATTAGAGGATATCCATGTGTCAAACAGTGCCCCTAGTGGTAATTACAGTTACATCCGTAACTAGCGTTTATGTTCACTAGTCTATATTAGAACGTCATTTGCCTTTTTTGGTTAAAATCCAATTTAAACATATTTTGGAATATGTAAAAATGATAAATTGCTGTTTTAATTATCCAGAAACTCGTACTGTAATTGTAAATAGCGCAGCACCGCACACTGTTTGAGCAAAACAGTAAAACAAAAGACAAAAAAAACGCTCAAACATGGCGGTGAAACTGATTAAATAACAACTGAACCAATATGAATTTACAACAGAGTCGTTTATAAAAACAGAACAATGACAACATTACACGCTGTTGTTTACCTTTTTCGTCCTTCTGCCTTCGTGGTTCCTACAAGAGATGCAGAGAGAGAGGAAAAACACACATACACAAATATACACACCCCTTTACTTCCGGTGAAAAAGCTTCAACTTCCTGTCGTTTCCTGTATGTAGTAGACATGTTCAAAATACAGGTTCAAATCACTGCTCTATAAATAACTATACTATTATGTACTATCAAAAGAAGAAGAAGGATGTGTTAATGAGCCGAGATCTGTAGTATTTAACCGATTTTAGCAGCATGTGATTAAATTTTGTAGTGGTTAAATAAGCGTGTTGTAGGATTTAGTGTGTTGTTTTAGGTTGTTTACATTGGGTTTGGTTTGTTACTGAGGTTCTGCAGTATGTATAACTGTGGCTGCTCCCACACTAATCCACTAATTTCACCACATTTAACAAATCACACACACACACACACACACAGTTTATGTAAATGAAATGACAATCATCAGCGGTTAACTCATTAATTACTTTAATAAATAGTTACAGTATAGTGCAAAATATAATAAAAGTGGTGTTACTGTGTCTGACAGAGAGACAAATATATAGACAGAAAAAACAGAGACATATGGAGATACAGATGAGTACTGACAGACAGATGGACAGACAGATATATGGGGTCAGAGACATATAGATAGATACATAGAAATGGGCTTAATGTTTTCCATTAGAAATTTTCTTGGTTAGTATTAAATACCACCAGAACCCAATATAGCCTTTTTTCATGGGTAGATGATCACCATCAGTATAAGATTAGAGAACAAACCACTAGGAAGAAAACATTCCATTAAACTACCTTTACAGACCATCAGAAACACAGCAAACCCCATTAGGAACAATTAAGAAGAACATAGTCCATTAAACTACCATTACAGACCAAAAGAAACACGTTTAATCCACTAGGAACCATTAGGAAGAACATATTCCATTAAACTGGCATTAGAGACCATCAGAAACACATTAAAATTTATGAACATTTTATGAAACATTTATGAAACATTAGGAAGAAAATATTCCATTATACCACAAAATTAGAAACACATTATACCCATTAGGAACCAGTAAGACCAACAGACTCCTCTAAACTACCATTACAGACCATCAGAAACACATTAAACCCATTAGGATGCATTAGAAATTTGCTGCATGGTGTTCTGCAGCGACACGTCCTTCATCTACGGCAGTTTTCCGTATTTGTGAAGAACGTAAATGGGATGGACAAAGCCTCCAGCAATGTTGATGGTCATACCGATGGCCACGCCCAAGTGAAAGTTTTCTGGAGACAAAGTGTTGAGGAGGCCGAATGAGATGACTATAGGGAGAACCTGAACCAAAAACGTTGTGAGGTTCATGGAGATGATTTTGAAGGCCTTCTTTTTGGACGCGTTCATCTCCCCGTTGTCCTTGTCGCTTGGGCCAGGACGCACCAGAGCTTTGAGGACAGAGAGGCAGCAGAAAGAGTCGAGAAAGAAGACGATGAAGTAGACAGCCCCAAAAGCACTGTAAGGTACTGCAGGGAACATGCAGCTGGAGGCGGTTCCGATTCCCAGTGCAAAGAACCATGCTGTAGACGCAACCCCGACTCGGTATCGCATGGGTTTGACCTTTAAGAAGATCATGGGATGAATGACGGCCAAGTACTGCTCCAAACACAGCAAGCATTGAAACATATAGCGTCCGGTCATGCAGGTGCCGAGCCACAAACCCAGCAAAGCGCCAACACACAACGTCAAACTGATGATACACGGGCAGTACAGAGGAGCCACAAGGCAGTACAGGGTCTCCACAAAGGTGAGGTTCACAGCGAAGATCACATTCACATCCACACCTCCTCCTCCGCTGGGTTTGGACAGAAGCAGATGCATGGCGTAGCACTGCAAAGGAAGACCCAAGCAGAGGTTCAGAACCTCAGATGCAATCACGATAGATATTGTGGCCATGCCCATTTCAGCTTGGCTCACGTTCGTCAGAGATGTGTTCATTGTCTTCAGCTGGAAAAAGAAAATCAGATATTAACATGTTTCATTTTATGTTAATCAGATAAAACCTGGCATTTATATGTACATAAAAACATGAAAACAAGAACCATCAAAAACATCATGAAAATATGTCCAGCACAAAGGATCATGAGAGATTATTTCACATTATATTTACATTTACTCATTCGGCCTTTTATCCAAATACTATCCAAACCCGGAGCTTAATAATAATAATAATAATAATAATAATAATAATAATAATAATAATAATAAGGATTACAGTTTTTTTATGTGCACATAGCCACATGCACTTTTTTAATTATTATTTTTCTCATTTCTTATGATTATTTTTTTTATTCATAATTCTTAATGTTTAGGATTTGAAACAGACTGAGTTTAAAGTAAAATATATGGAATTTGAAGTCTAGGGCTTAGAAATTAGGCATAACGTTTTACAGTTTTGGATTAAGGTTGTAGGATTAGAGTTTATGAGTTTTAACTCTAGTGATCAGGATTAACATGTTGTGTTTTCTGGGTTCAGGGCAAGCCTTAATTTAGTACTCATTTCAGTTAGGTTTGAGAGAGTTCTAGAATAATTTACAGATCAAGTTTGAGTGTTAATTCCAGGATTTGAGGTCCCTGGGTTAGGTTTATAGATTAGTGTTTAGGGTCTAGAATTGAAGTGTTTATTCAGGGTTTAGTTTTTATGGGTTAAGATAAAGATTTCAGGTTTAAAGTTTGGGATAGCATCAATTTAAACTTTGAATTCATTTCTAACAGAATTAGGGTTAGAATTAGAAAGGTTAAGGTTTAGAATTTAGGCGTGAAGGGTATAGAGTTCTGGATTAAGGTTCAGGGTTTAACTCTAGAGCTCAGGGTTAACAGGTTGAGTTTTAAAGTTTAGTGTCAGTTCAGGATTTTTGAGTTAGGATTTAAGGATAATATTTTACAGTTCAGGTTTTAGTGTTTATTCCAGTATTAGAGGTTTAGGTTTAGTGTTTAGGGCCTAGAGTTTAAGTATTTGTTCAGGGTTTAGTGTTAGTATTTAGAGATTTTCAGGTTTGGGGTTTAGTTCATTAGAAGTTTAGTGTTCAGGATTTGGATTTTAGGGTTAAAATAATGTTCAGATTTAGAGTTTTAAGATTTAATTTAGAGTTTAGAGTATTTATGTTTTGCGGTTCATGGTTGTAAAGATTTAAGGTTTAAGAATTAATTCAGGACATCAGGGCTAGATGTTTAGGATTTGGGATGAAAGTATTTTAAATATTAAAACAGAGAATATAAGCAAATAAAAGACCTGGAAACTGACCCAAAGTTCACCCTGCATGAAATCTAAGATTAAGTAACACTTAATAACCTTTTAATGATCGGGTTATTAAACCACTCAAAAGCCCCTCACCCATATTAAAAATCTCTTCATTTTACTAGATATTAAAATGAAAAAAAAAAAAAAAAAAAAGAAAAAAATCCAAACCCAACCTGATGCTGTGTTCTTCCTGTTAAATCTTCTCCACTCTTCTGTTTGTACTCCAGTCCTGTTTGTATATGTGTGCATGTGTGTGTGTGTGTGTGTGTGTGTGTGTGTTTATAATCTGTTATTACTGTGACACTGATTCCTGTCCTGTCCCATGTCGAGTCTTTATCTAGTCGTATCATGTCTGAGGTCACGTTTCATGCAAATCCAGAACATCTGTAAGCGCATTGTCGTTACACGGCTTTCTAATGAACGCAAATCTCACCAGGATCTCTGATCTGGACATATTTGTGAGGGTTTTTTTTTTTTTCAAAAATTTAAAACAGCTGAAATGAAGGCTGTGAAGGTGAAAGGTCACATTTAGTGCGACGTCGTGTGTAACCCTGTACACACTCTATAACAGATCACTTAGAACTTAACAGAGAACTTATTTTGCAGATGTTGTACAACGTGAAATGTAACTATAAATGGATAAAAAGTATGCAGAGTCGTAGTTATAATGTAGTTAATGCTATTTAGAGATGAAAAGTACGAGCAATATTAGCATACAGAGTCTCACAGTTTGGAGAGCTAAAGCATTATATATAATTTTATGGTTTTAAAAATCTGAGCAAATTTTTATCCAACATCCACCATGTTCAAGAAAAGCCAGGGAAAACTCTAGTAGCTAACAGTGTATTCACTAACATGCACTCAAAAAGTGTCCTTAAACCAATATCAGTCATTTTCACATTTTATGTCATAGTGCTAAAGAACAATAATAATATTGCTTTAGCTTTCACTTTTCTGTTATTATCTAAATATTACTCTGTAGATTTTAAATATATAATATGCTGACATTCAGTATCTTGTGACTACATACATTATAGCATTAATACTGTAAACACACATTCTTCCTTCTGTCCAAACAAACATGCATTTATTCTCCCTTTTTTCCTCTGTGATGCAAATGTGATTAAGCAAATAAAATAAGTACACATCTATCATGCAAATCTATATGATTGTCCATGTCCATGTCCATGCACATATATACTCAGCAAAAATAGAATCATCCCTTTTTCAGGAGACTGTATTTTAAAGTTAATTTTGTAAAATACAATAAGCTTTACAGATATTCATTGGACAGGGTTTAAACAATGTTTTTCATGCTTGTTCAATGAACCAAACAATTATTGCACGTGCACCTGTGGAACAGTCCTGAAGACACAAACAATTTACAGGTGGTAAGTAATTAAGGTCACAGTTACAACAACATAGGACACTAAAGAGACCTTTCTGCTGACTCTGAAAAACACCAGAAGAAAGATGTCCAGGGTTCCCACTCACTTGTGTGAACATGCCATAGGCCTGCTGCAGGGAGGCATGATTATTGCAGATGTGTCCAGAGCAATAAACTGTAATGTCTGTAATGAAAGACGCTTAAGACAGTGCTACAGGGAGACAGGAAGGACAGCTGATCGTCCTTGCAGTGGAAAATTACATGTAACCATGTGTCCTCCCAGACGTGTTCGAGAACATGCAAATGCTTTGGTGGAAGAGTGGAGTAACATCTCACTGCAAAAACTAACCAATCTGGTGCAGTCCATGAGGATGAGATGCACTGTAGTATTTAAAGCAGCTGGAGAACAGCACATACTGACTGTTACTTTTAATATTGACTCCAACCCCACTTTGTTCAGGGATTCATTATTCCATTTCTGTCTGTCAAATGTATGTTTTGTTTATGTCTCAATTGTTTAATGGTTTTATGTTAACAAATTT
>JAFFST010052221.1:40471-61109 GCA_022414735.1 Noturus placidus
TATATATATACATATATATTTTTTTTTTTTAAATCACAGAACTGAGAATCAACATGGACATACAGGCATATAATAACAATAACAACAACAACAACAATGAAAAAGCAAATAAAACTGTTCAGAAAATATTTTTTGATGGAAGTTGAAAACAAAACCTCATAAACCAATTGCTGTAAACATCACGGGGATGAAAAACATAAATTGTTAAATTGTACAAACTACAACAAAACAAAAACAAACAGTAGGCACCTCTGAAAATGAGTCAGATTTTTAAAAAAATGCGTGAATAAAAATGCTCGTTAGCAAAATTACAACAATTGAAAGCACAGTTGATTACGAACTTTTTACGAGTTTGTAAAAAGTTTTTTTTTCTGTTCTTTTCCTCTCCAAGGTTTTTATCTTTTTTTTTTTTTTTTTTATTTAAAATTTTTGTTCTTTTTAAACTTAATTGCTAAAACTCAATGGTGCAAAACTCCTGCTAACAATAAACGGCATGATAAACATTAATTGTTTATACATTTTACGGGAAAGAAAATTATGACAAGTCCTTGAGTAAACATTAACACATGAATCGTCTTCTCTCTATTTTTTTTTCCTTTTTTTGTTTTTAGGGTGTGAGCGAAGAGAAAACAGTGCAAGGCTGGATTACATTAATAATAATAATAATAATAATAATAATAATAATAATAATAATGTTTTGAAGAAATAAACAGTACAATACACTCACATACAAATGTCAAAAATAAAAACAATAATAATGATATTAATGATTCTTTTACGTGATTAATGCTCATTTTTCAACACCTAAATAAACAAACAAAAAAACTAAGCAATGGTTCACATTACATTATTGGCAATCTCTGGTTCAAGTATTGTGTTTTGTTCTGATATGTTTTATATATATAATTTTTTATGAATATTTTTCAGATTTTTTTCCTCTGAAAATGTTACAGAATAAAAAAAAAAAACACTATAATGGGATTTGGACAGAATTAAAAGGCAAAACATTTAAACACAATTAAAAACATGTCATGTAGTGATGGGTGATTCGTTCCAAATGATTCATTCCTTCTGAACGACTCCTTTAAGTGATCCGCAAACATAACCAACGAATCGATTCTTCTACTTTTTTTCCCATTCCAAATGATTCATTCCTTCTGAACAACTCATTCTTCTATTTTTTTTTTAATTTGCACACTAAAACAATGAGAATCTCATAATCTGAATGTGTGTGTATTTTAAATATTTATATTCTCAAACATGCACAAAGCAAACCAATCAAAATTCACTTAAACAGGTAGTTTAAAGGAACTGAATCAGTAAAGTGAGTCGAAATGCCCATCGTTATTGTCTTGTAGAGTAAAAAGCAACATGTGCAAAATATTTTTCTGGTGATTTCGTCAAGTATTTATTAAATATTTATCCTGTTTTGTCTCTAGAATTTGAGTGTAAATGTTATATTGCTCATTTAGTCTCGCGTTGGTCTTCGAGGGGAACGAAAATTGGGATTTGCTGAAATGTTTTGGTTTAACAGAAACACAGAAACGAACCAGCGGAGTGAGTGAAGCTGTCATTTATTTCATGCTGGTGTCATCAGAAAGCTTCCTGGGCTTCGCAGTACGAGAAGAAGTGCACACTTTTACATAGTCCACTTGTGGTTTTGAGATTGGAACAAGGCAGTTTCACACCCAGGTAACGGCGAGTTTGCTTTATTCGAGCTCAAAAAACTGAAAAGAAGCCGCCTTTCATCGGTTTAAGACGCGTCGCGGTACCTGTTCAAATATCCTCCCTTAGAATCGCGCGCCCCTTGATGATAGAATTGAAACAGGCCTGACTTAAATAAATACTTCTTTTTACAGAAGAAGGCACTCCTGCATGCAGTCGACGTTTTACACGAGGGAAACATCAGCGAGACAATTAACAAGTTTTAAACGCCAGCATCATTTACATCAGTGATGTAGCTACTATATATTTATATTTATTTATTACATTTTTTTTGGTATTTAAATTAAATGTACCAAGATTTTAACCGCAGCCTGTGCACTATTAGCTGAAAAAATTCCTGCTCTATAAAAAGACAGCGAGGACACGATTATCATTTGATGGTTTAACCATTTGTTTAGTAATTTCGGAAATTTACCCAAAACGTCAATCAGCCGAGGACGAGTCCGATGTCTGGAGTTGTTTTTTTTTTTGTTTTGTTTTGTTTGCTTTTTCACAAGCTCCCAGTATTTTCCTTAAATATAAAGCCAAATGGTCATCGATTGCTTACAAATGAGGCTGTTAAACAGGGCTGCAAAATTACTTTACTTACTATTTCCAGATGATTTTAAAAAATCATAATTAATTAAATTAATACTTAATTATAATAAATAATAAGGTTTACATCTTAAGGGTTCTAAATTTGGCCTTTTCAAATGCTTCAATATAATCTCTTGTGATGTTAGTGAAGTAGTAAGAGCTAGCTTATTGGTGGAATTTTTTTACTTTTTTAAATGAACTCTTGCATATTAAATGAAAAGGTTGAACAATCTGTTGTTTATTTAGTTACATCCTGTGGCGGTTTGTTTATTTATTCATTCATTCACTTGTCATTTAAAGGAATTTAACACTCAACACAACTTATGTTAATGAAACGATTCTGACATTTGAAGAAACGTGTGCTTTTAAAATCCGCACGTCTTAAGAAAAGACAAGTTTTATTTCGTTTAACACTGTAAAACATTCTGCGTTTAGAGGTTTCAGAACAATAGAACCAATGTAGTAAGTGAGAACTGCAGACCTTGAGAACTCTGTTTATTTGTTTCTTTTTTTTAACGAAAATGATAAAGTGCTGATTGTGTCAAATCGTGGTTATTAATCACTATTTCAATATTGAAATTAATGAACGACGTCAATACAATTTTCTAATAAACATCACTTCCAGCTTTCCGCTATGATTCCATTTTCCGTCGCCAGGAGGCAGGACCTAAACGAGATAGAGAGCTGCTAACATAACGCAACTGGATAATACGAAGCAGGTTCAAGTTAAAAAGTCTAGAATTAGGAAATCTTAGTAAATAATAAGGTTTATGAATTTCCCTCATTTTGCATAGTAACAAAATAATGTGCTGGATCGAGAGTAAGTTAAGCGGCTAAATGAAATAAAAAGGATTCCGATTTCCGCTTTCTCCTGAGCAGGTGGTTCAAGTAACGAGTGCTATTATTAACTCTCGCTAAATCTAAATCATCATCATCATCTCTAATTATTTACTTGCCAACTAAACAAATCACAAGTAAGATGCTGCAAACAAGGAAGAGGTGGATTTAGAATTCTAAATTACAATTAGAGATTAAACTGTTAAGTAAGAAACAGGTCTCAGCGAAACTGAGAAATGTTTGTGACTTTTTATTCTTATTGAGGAAATAAAATTCTAGCTTATAACTGGAAAAAATCGAATTTGGATCGCTAATGATTTACTTGCTAAAGGAAAGAAATAGAATTATAAATGTAGAAATTAGTATTGAGAAATTACAATAAAAAAATAGAAATTTGAAATTTAAATGAGAAATCATAAGTAAGAAATGGGTTTAAGTGAACTGAGAAATTATGGATTTTTTTAAATAATTTTTTTTATATCTATATCTACAAGGAAAAGTCCAATCTGCATCACTTTAACGAGGCACTTGGCACATAAACGTATGTGCGTTATGTCTACAGATTTCTTTTTTCCTTAGTGAATTTATCATAGTATGTAAACTACAATAAAACAAAATACATCCACGTGTTCAAGAAATGTGAACTGGCAGTGTGTGTGTATTAGACTCCTAGCTCCAGCTCATGGGTGAAGACGCAAACTACACCGAACACCGAACACGTCTCAGCTGATCGGCTGCGTCCGTGATGAAGCAGACGCTGTGGAAATTTTTTAATCCAAACCGTAACTTAATCACCAATCGCATTTTTACTTCATTACGATAAAACGAAGCTTATTTACGAATCTGGATAAAACCTCACCACCTTCGCATATCGTATACATTTTGTCTCGTTTACGTCCCTGAACGAGTGCTGGATTGACACTCCAAACACCGCTTTCGATGATCAGATCAAAAGCATTCAGAGAGAAACAGTCGTGTGTATGTGACCTCTGACCTCACGATTGGCACTTTTTTTAAAAACAAAAACAAAATAACAACAATGCTAAAGGACCGCCCACCACCTCGTCGATGTGTCTGCGTTTTCTTATTTTGCATAGTAACAAAATAATGTGCTGGCTCGAGAGTAAGTTAGCGGATAAAATGGAAGGAAATAAAAAACAAACAGATTCCGTTCCGGAACGCTGAGGATTCCTCGGAGCAGGTGGTTCAAGTAATGGCTGCTATTATTAACTCTTGCTTATCATTTACTCGCTAAACGGGGAGGAGGAAAAAAACGATAGAGGCTGCAAACAGGGAGGAAGAGGAGGACGTTTAGCAGCTGTGAGAATGGACACACATACATACACACACAAAATTCCGAACACTGCTTGCTTAAAGGAATTCGGAACAATGCTTCACACATAAAAAAAAAATAAAAAAAACGACCAATGATTTTTCACATCAAATCAGAAAACAATCATTATTCGAATTGTTCCTTTTTGTTTTTTTCATTACACAGGACAGGACAGGACATGTTCGTGCATATGAACACTGACGGGCTCCAGAAATGTGCAGGTCGAGGGAAAAAACAAAAAACAAAAAACAAAACAACAACAAAAAAAAAAACAAATAAACTCCAGTAAGTTTTTTGACTCCAGGTTCGTGGGTTTCCTGCTGAAGGTGCGGAGATGCGCGAGGTGTTGATTTGGCTTTGATTAGTCGTAGCGACAAAAAAAAACAACACACACATTACACACATTCGGCATTTCATGTCCAGTGTGTGCACTAATTTGCAGGCGCACTCAGGACGTCCCACAATGCACTGCGACACACGAGTCTCCAAATGCTGGAGGATAGCGTTACAGAATAGCCATAATGCATTAGGGCGTGTGTAGGGAGTTTCTGAGGAAACAGAAAATGCTGAGGTGTCATGTGACATTGTATTGTCGTGTAACATTGCAATGTCACTGCGATCCACGGACGTAACGTCACAAGGCATCCTGTGTCGTAACGGTGCAGGGTTCCGTCGTCGCGATGCCCCTGTTCCCTGTTATGGCATCATGTGACTTCGAACTATCACGTCCATCATTGTGACGTCGCAGCATTCCGACACGGTGACATCCCAGCATTCCGACATCCCACGATAATGTTAATCACCGTGACGGTAAAGTATTCCGACATCGCAGAATTTCGATCACACAGTAACATCGATGCCTTATTGTGGCATCGCAGCATCGACACTCCACAACATCATGCCATTCCTTCACCGACTTCTCAACATTCCGACACCGTGACATCACATGACACAGCACTCCGTCTCACCGCTGCATTCCGATCCACTTCTCGGTTTGTAACTGGTCCGGATAATAATCCCTGTTTCTGGCGTCTTTTTTCCGGACGCAGCGTAGGCCATAAACAAGTTTGGAGTAACAATGACATTCATATTTCAATTTAATCCAGAAAAAAGGAGAAAAAAAAATGCTGTGTGTAAAAAAATGTTCTGCATGTTTCAGTCTGATTGTAGATTCAGTCTTTTTAAAGTCGCTCCAAAGACGGCAAAAACAGAATTTAGATTTAAATAAAGTCTTTTCTTTGTTTATGTTTTTTCTGTTTACCTAATCACTGCATCTGTCCATAAGTGCTTATCATATCGTATCATATTAAAACTCCCCAAAAATCATTAGACTTTTTTATTTAATTTTTTTTTTTTTTTTTACACTGCATCAGGAGAAAAATATTCGTTTTGGTGTTGTGCCTGAAAGCCGAGTCTTTTCCCGCTTGTGATCTCAAATCTCTGTTTTAGAGAGAAAGTGTGCGTGGATTTAGGACACAGCCGCTGAGCAGCCAATCAGAAACCCGGCAAGAAGTCCATTAGCCCATGTAGAACAGATTGAACGTTCTAAAAAAAGTAAGGACGGAAGAATAAGCGGATGTCAATGATGAAGCACATGACGGATATATTGCACAACGCATCACACGGACACAGAGTTTCTTCTTCCTCGGATCATGGAGAAAACAAAAAATTATTCAAAATGTCCGATGTTCATCGCTGAAATCCGTTCAGGACCGAAACACGGGGATCCCAGCAAGAATCTTTTAGACGGTGGTTCGTAATGAACGCTTGGTCGACTTTGTGTAGACACACACACACACACACACACACACACACACTTCCTTTTTAACAATATAAGGGTCAGTGTACCTCAGGCTTTTTTTTTTTTTTTTTCAATTCCGAGGGAAAATGCGTCTGATTGGCCTTTTCATTTCCCTCATCCAAATCGTTGGCTCAGAAACAGAAGATATAAATTGTTCTTTAGGTTATTTAAAAAAAAAGTTTTAAAAAATGAGACACTTAAGGCTGATAAGTTCTGAAAAAAAAATCACAGAAAAGGTAAAGAGGTTAAAGCAGGAACAGTGAGGAGACAGCAAGGCTGTGAGGTTTTTCTTTCTTTCTTTTTTTAATCATGATTTAAAATGGCCGCCTTGTCTCTTCCTCTTCAGCAAAAAAAAAATCATCCAAAGCTTCAGTCCACTCTGACTTCTTTTACATCAGTAAAATGCTTCCAGTTTGTGAATCTACTTCTAATGTTTTTGTTTCTACTTCTAGTTTTTAAACAAAATTAAAAACAGTTCCAGGGAAAGTGATTATCCTCACACTGATTTGTTGTTGTTTTCTTTTAATCCCTCGGTTTCCCGCTGGTCTACATGTTCTCTCCGTTCAGCAGGTCTCCGGGGAGCAGGGTGTTCACGGGTACGGGACTTCCCATCACTCTGCTCTCCTCTCCACTGATCGGCCCCCATAAACTGGAATACGATTGCTGGACTCCACCCCACAACAGCTCTGCCCCGGCCCCATTAGCTCCGCCCCCGGGGTTACTGCCCCCCTTAGTGGTCGACGTGCCCCACTGACCCAGGGCAGGGTGGGTGGAGCTGCCGGAGGGTGGGAATGACTGAGCCTGAGAGAAAAAACGAGTCACTTCCTCCTCTCCAGCAAACTCCGCCAAGATGGTGGTGTTACCCAGAACGCACCTAGGCAAAGAGAGGGGAAAGGGGAAAGAGAAATCAGATATAATGGTGTAGTCAGACACACAGATAGTTAAACAGACAGATGAATAATCAGATAATAATTAGACACACAGACAGCCAGGTAAATAGACAGACAGACAGGTACATAGACAGACAGGTAAATAGACAATTAAATAATCAGATAATAATTAGACACACAGACCAAAAAGATAAGCAGACAAGTACACAAACAGCGAGACAGAAGGTTAAACAGACAGATAGACAGATACATAGACAGACAGACAAACAGATACATATTAACAGAAACAGACAGATCAAGATGGACCCTTAAATAAAATTCTGATGAAATCCTAACCAAGTTGTATTTGATATGAACAGTGAAGTGTGTGTGTATCTCACATGTGTAAGGATTTCTGCGCTTTAGCTGCTTCCTCCTTGGAGCTGTAGCGCACCAGAGCATTCCCCTGCGGCAGACTGAGGTGGAACGTAATGAGGGGACCGTGCTGCATACACAGAGTCCTCAGAGTGGAACCATCGATCTGCAACACACACATATTTTCATATAAAAAACTCTTATGGATGCTTCAAGTTATTACCGTCTTTATTAAATATCTGTAGCGCTGTGTTCCAAATTGCACTTACCTGAGGAGTGAGATTACGCAACACAAGCCAGCTACTGGTCCTGCTGGAGCTCTCAGAATTCCAACCAGTGCTCTCTGAGTGAGAGAGAGAGAGTGAGAGAGAGAGAGAGAGAGAGAGAGAGAGAGATATTAATATGATAGCTTGGTTTTTACACTCACAAGGTCAGGGAGGTAAAAGAAGAACAGTGAGAGAGGGAAGTAAAGGGAAGAGAAATAAACGAAAGGGAAAAAAGTGAATGGGAAACAACAAGAAAAGGGAAGGGAATCGTAGAGAGAACAGTGATAAGGAAGGGAATCAGAAGAGGGCAAGAGAAGAGAGAAGAGTTGATTGGAAGAGAGGAAAGAGAAGGAAATGGTTGACACAGGGGAGAGATAAGAAACAGGAAATGAAGGAGAACAGGGAAAGGTGGAAAGAAAATGAAAAGAATTTAAAGAAAAAGAAGGAAAGGAATTAAGGAAAATAAAGAGAAGAAAAGGAAAGGGAAGAAAGGAAGTGAGAAAGAGGAAGTGAAAAAGAGAGGAAGAGAAGGGAAGAAAGAAAAAGAAAGGAAGATAGGAAGAGAAGAAGAGGGAGATTAAGGAGAGGGAAGGGAAGACAGGATGGAAAGGGAAGAGATGATAGGAAAAACAAAAGAAATAGAAAGGGAATGAGAATAATGCAAAGGAAGGGAAGGAAAGGAACAGAAGAAGGAGAAGAAGGAAAGGAAAGGGAGTAGGAAGAGAAGAGAGTATAAACCTGAGGAATAGTTTCGGCTCCAGCTGTTGCTCAGCGGTCCAGGTGTCCAGTTGTTGTTGTGTTTGTTGTTAGTGAGGCCTGGCGGGGGACGGGGCACTGTTCCAGAGCTCCGCCCACCCACAGGAATCTTCCACATCTCATTAGACAGCGAGGCTTGAGTGTGTGAGACGGAACCTGTAGACCAGGTGGACTTCATGTCTAATAGTTTACCTGGAGGACACGGAGAGGAAGAGTGACGTCAAACTACACACATCTGTCTCTCACACGCACTCACATGCACGCACGCACACACCTCCATTCCTGTCCCGGAGCAAGTAACGATTAACGTCCTGAATATTGGTGTTGATTGTGGGGCAGCCTGAAACACTTCCTGGGGTCACGTTGGGGTCGGACTCGGGGTCGATATTCTGCAGACCTTTCCAGGGAACTCCTGGACAAAATTCTGAGACGATAAAAACAAAGATAAAGATGATGATGTAAGCGTGATGATGCATGCTAAAATAAAAACAGGATTAAGAGTAAATTTCAGCAGTTGCTGAGTGTTTATTCCGAACAGCTCTGTTACCTGGAGGCCAGTTGACGTTCGTCCCGTTGGCCATTTTGTCGCTAGTGTTTTTGGCCGGTGGCCAGCTCTCTGGTGCCCCCAAGGGGCTGCTGGGAGATTGGCAGCTGGACATCAGGTTATAAGGACTGAAAGAATCCTCAATCACAGGTTTAATGTTGGTAGCGTGGCTCGAGGACGGTGCACCTGAGAGAGAAAACGTTTACTGACGCTGTATTAACTCAATCTAAACAAACAAACAAAAATCAAATATAGTAAGAACATAACAAGAAAGAGGGATTAACCCTTTTTTTTATTACATTACTTTCCTGTTTCTGTTAGGAGCATATAAAATAAACAAAAGCATCAAAAAGGTATTAGGAGTCCAAACTAAAGATAATTAATTAATTAACAATAATTTCTATCTATCTACCTATTCATTTATTTGAATTACAATGTATTTATTTATCTGATTATTTACTTCTTTATGCATAAACAATTTATTTTATGCACTTGTTTGTTTTTTCTGATTATTCTATACATTATTTATTTATAAAGCCAGATATTTTTTTACATATCCAGTTATTTATTTATCTGATTATTTACTTATTTACTCTATTATTTATTCATTCAGATAGTTTTATTTATTTACCTATTTGTATGTTTATCCAAATATATTTGTTTAAATATTTATTATATTATTATTATCCATCCATCCATTTATTTATTTATTTGATTAATTCATTAACTGACTGAACTATCTGATCATTTATTGACCTCATTATTTGTTCACATATTTATGTACATATTAATGTTTGTTTGTTTGTTTATCTTTATTTTGTAATAAAACTCTTAAATGGTAAGTCAGAATGATTTACTGGGGCTGGTGGTGGTACTGATGGAGTCGATGGAGCTGGTGTGAGTCCACTGGGATAACCGAGACTGAGGCTGTGGCTGAGTGTCCTTCAGAGCGTCCATGCAGCCCACACCCACACCCACACTCCCATTCAATCCAGCTGCACACAGCCAGACACAAACAAACATCAATTTTTATATTTAGAAGCCTCATTATATGTTAAAGAAATGTTTACTGTGTTAATGGAAGCCAGGAGTGTGGGGAGTGTTTCTTACACAGAGAATACGAGCTGAAGGAGCTGGGAGACGTGTGCGAGTCTTTGGTGTGCAGGTCTGACATGGAAAGGCCTGTAGAAGCCTGGGAGTTTCCTGGGAAGGTGTCCAGGTTTGTCTTGCCAAGGCTGGGGTAAGATTGAGAGGCTGAGGCCTGGTGGTGCTGCTGCTGCTTCATCAGTAAGGCCTGAGCTAACTGCCTCTGGTGCTGCTGAATCTGCTGCTGCATGTTCGAGATTGTACGTGCAACCTGCTAACATTGGGGTACAGTGTGGTTAGGATACAATCCTGGGATAAAGAGTTAGGGAAAACTGTTGAGGGGGAAACTGGGATTAAAAACACTGGGTGGAATGGTTGGAATGCATAATGGTGTATAGAAAATGTTGGGCTTGGCTTAAAATGTTACAGTTTGGCTCAGATAAATTGTTGGGGCAAAATGTTGGGATTCAATAAGTTTGGAATAAAATGTTGAGGAGGAATGTAGGGATACAATAGTGCTGGAATAATTTTTTTTAAGCTAAATGTGGAGCAGAATGTTGGGCTATATCATGGCTGAGATAAAATGCTGGTGTAGAATTTTTGGGATACAGTAACGTAATAAATCTTGTCGTGGAACCTTAGGGTGGAATTCTGGGATTAAATATTAATATTAAATATGAATAAAATGTTGAGGCTGTCATAATTTTTAAAATAATTTTTAGATGGTGTGTGAGTGTGTGTGTTTCCTCACTTGCTGCTCCTGTTGTCTAATGGGACCAGAAACATTTCGCTGAGCTTGCATCATTTGCTGCTGAATCTGCAAACGCTGATATGCCTGAGAGAGACAGAGAGGAGAAAGGAGGGAGAGAGACAGTCAGACAGAGAAAGACAGAGACAGAGCGAGAGGAGGGGTGAAATAGGAGGGGGAATGATGAGAGATAGACAGAAAGAGAAAAAGCAGAATGGAGGTAATATTATTAAAAAGAGAAACACGTCATTTCTAAACACCAGACGGAGTAATGGCTGCCTCCCACATACATTCCCTCTGTTATTCCGTCAGTTATTCTATAACTCATTTGCTCTTTTACTCATTACCTTTATAAATTCCTTCCTCATTCACTTTCTCCATTCCTGATTCGGTCATTAAATCACTGCTTCCAGCAATCGCACCCTTCTTCCATCCTTCTCACAACAGTGAAAGACGGTATGGCCCAGAAAAAATGCTGGGCCAAAGATGCTGGGCCGAATGTTGGAATTGAGTAGGGCTGGGATAAAATCTTGATATACAATCAAGAGTGATGTACAACAGAACTTTGAGATACAAAATGTGCGGCCAGAACGTCGAGATACAAAATGCTAAGCCGGAATGTCGAGATACAAAATGTTGGACCGGAACGTTGAGATACAAAATGTTCAGCCAGAATGTGGGGATACAGTATTGTTGGTCTAGAATGTTGGAGTCAGTATGATTGTGATGAAATATTGGGCAGGATTGTTGGAATATACAATATTGGGATGGAATTATGGGATAGAGTGTGGTTGGGATAATATTTTTGAACATGCTGGAATATTGGGATAAAAAAAATTTGAGATACGATATGGGTAGAATAAAATATCAGCCTGGAATGCTGGAATACAGCATTATTCCTTGTGTGTTTTCGTCTGTTCCTAATTCGGTCACCGAGTCAACCTTTCCATCCGTTACACACCCTCATTCCTTCAATCACGAGATCCCTCGTTACATCGTTTTCCTCAGTCTCAGTCATTCCCTCCCTCTGTCTCCCATTCCACCTCTCACCATCTGCAGTTGTTGGAGTTGGTAAAGCAGGGTCATCTGTTGAGGATTTATCGGCGAGGTTAAAAGTGCAGGATTCAGGCCAATGTTTTTTGCTGCAAACTGCAAGAGCTGTGCTTGAACCTGAACAAGAACAGATAACAGCACAGTGAGAATCACATTCACTTCCTCTACAGACATGGACAAAATTCTGGGGTATGTCATGACATTATGGGTGAGGGAAAAATGTTCTGAAAAAATCTCTGAGGTCTCGTTTTGCTAGAGCAGAATGTTGAGCTAAAATGTGGGAGGGGAATGTTTGTATTGTTTGAATAAAATTTTTGGAGCATCATGTTCAATCAGGGGGCACACTGTGGCTTAGTGGCTAGCACGTTCGCCTCACACCTCCAGGGTCGGGGGCTCGATTCCCACCATCGCCCTGTGTGTGCAGACCCTGCATGTTGCGGGTACTCCAGCTTGACATGTACCAAAGGCATACATGGTAGGCTGATTGGCATGTCCAAAGTGTCCGTAGTGTATGAATGGGTGTGTGAATGTGTATGTGTATCGTGCCCTGTGATGGACTGGCACCCTGTCCAGGGTGTACCCCGCCTTGTGCCCGATGTTCCCTGGATAAGGCTCCAGGTTTCCCCGTGACCCTGAAGGAAAGGATAAGCGGTATAGCAGATGGATGGATGTTTAATCAGGGGCGGAATGTTGGGATACAGCACGTTTGGGATAGAATACAGAACCAGGATTTCAAGATACAGTACAGTTCAGGTGAAAATGTTTAGTATACAGTAGGCTTGGGATAAAATGCTAGGTTGGAATTGTGTGATACAGTATGTTTGGGATAGAACTTTGGGATGAATGCTGTAATTCTGTATGGCTGGGATAAAATGTTGGGCTGGAATGTTTGGATACAGTATCGTTGGGCTAGAATGTTGGGGTTAGTATGATTGGGATTAAATTTTGGGCAGGATTGTTGGAATATAAAATATTGGCTTGGAATGTTGGGATACAGCATGATTGGAATAAAATGCTGGCCAGGATGATTGGATACATTATGGATGTGATAAAATGTTGAGTTTCAGTATGGCCATGATAAAACATTTGACCGGAATGCTGGGCTACAGTAGGCTTGAGATCAAATCTGGTGTCGGAATGTTGGGAGACAGTACAGTTGAGCTGTTGACAGTATGGCCAGGATACAATGTTGGGATGGAATTTGTGGAGTAAAATCATTTTACACACCTGAGGGGAGAGAAACTGAGGCACTTGAGCACGTAGTGGGGGATGATGGGCGGAGTTTAGTGCTTGAGGGGGTGGTGCCCTGGATTGTGCTGCTCCATTACTACCAAACATTCCATTCATCTGGGAAAGAGAGAAAGAAAATTTATAGAACATTTAATTTATAAAATACAGTTTAACCAAGAAGTCATACGCATTCCACAAGTTTTGTGTATTTTTTTTTATTAATATCTGATTTGGGTCACTCACTTGTCTGCTGTTCAAGTTTTGCATTAGTCCTGGTGAGACTCCACCCATGCCGTGGCTAGGAAGGCTGCTATTGGTCAGTTTGAGCCCAGGAGAATGAATAAACGGTGATGTGGGAGTGTCATCTGCTAATCCGCCGTCCTTATAAAACACACAGCGAAAAACAGGAAAGCGGGTTAACTCAGGACAGGTTTTGATGTGTGTGTGTGTTTGTGTGTGTGTGTGTGTGTGTTAAAGCGCAGTACCTTATCCAGGAAGGTGGTTCGGTCTAGTGGCGAGTCTTTTGAGAGGTTCGGTGGGCGACACAACAGCGTCCTCATCCCTCGCTTTTCTCCATCGCTCTTTTTCTCCAACAGAGCGCCTAAACATTGATGGAAAAATGAGCCAAATGTTGTGTGTGTGTTTGTAAATATGTGTGAGTTTAGCACTTACTCATAGCCTGGTCCAGATTCATGTTGTTACTTCTCAGTGCCTCCTCCGCAGGATCCCTCTGAAACCCACACACACACACACACACAAAATGAAATACACAACTGAATTAAATAGCCTAATTAACTATCTGGTTAAAGTGAATTTAAGTGGATTTAAGAAGTATTTAAGGTGGTATTTAAGGTAGATATAGCATTTAAGGTGGATTCAAAATATGGGGTTTAGCCTGGTATTTACACAGAATTTATGGCGGATTTAAGGTAGTTTAAAGGTGGATTAAAGGTGGGGTTAAGGAGATTCAGGTGGTCTTTAAAAAGAATGTATGGTGGCATTAAGGTGGATATAAAGTGGAATTAAGTTGGTAATTAACGTAGATTTATTAATGTAATTTATGGTGGTATTTAAAATAAATTTAAGTTGAACTAATATTTATTGAGGTGGATTTAAGATGGTATTTCAGGTAGAATAAAGTTGGTATTTAAGATGGATTCAAGACAGTATTTAACTTGCACTCTAAGGTGTATTTAAGGAGATATTTAAGGTGGTTTTAGACTTCAATTGGATTCGATACACCAATATATTTACATTTACATTTATTCATTTAGCAGACGCTTTTATCCAAAGCGACTTACAAATGAGACACACTCACACCCCAATGGTAGCAGAGCTGCATGCAAGGTGCTAGCTTGCCATTGGGGGCAACCTAGGGTTCAGTGTCTTGCCCAAGGACACTTCGGCATGGGATCACCCGGGCCGGGATTCGAACCACCAACCCTACGATTAGTGGATTAGTGGACAACCCGCTCTACCGACTGAGCCACAGCCGCCCTATCCAGGAACTATAGTTCCAGATTTTCTTGGATACATATGTTCCAGTAAAGTTCCAGGTTTTCTTGGATATGTATGAAAGATGGCTCTGTATTTGTATATCTTTACTCTTTCTTTGTGTTTCCTATTTCCCCAGTGTAAAATGTTTACGGTATCTCACTTTTTTCCCCCATCTTTCGGCTGCTCCCATTCGGGGTTGCCACAGCGGATCACCCGTCTGCATTTTTGATTCTGGCAAAAGTTTTATGGCGGATGCCCTTCCTGACGCAACCCTCCCCAATTTCCGGGCTTGGGACCGGCACTGAGCGTGCACTGGCTTGTGCAACCCACCAGTGGCTGGGGTTGGTTCCCTGACGGGGAATTGAACCCAGGCCATGGCAGTGAGATCGCCGCCTGCTAGCCACTAGTTGAGAACCATAAATATCCGATATGAAGATTATTCAGTAGCTTACAGGGAAGCCCATGTCCGTGAGCTGTTTGATCAGTCGGTTCATGATCCAAACTTCATCCTGTTTGGTCTGGATTTTCCCCTGAGAAGAGAAAAAAACCCCACACAAATACTTAATAAATTAATAATGAAATGAATAAAAAAAAATGAAATGAGTAAAATTAATTAAGATTATGGATTTAAAATGTAGTAATAATAGTATCAAAATCTCTCAACAAGCCTATACCAGTTAAAACATACTTAAAAATCGACTGTGTAAATGTTTGATAATTAAGGAAACAATTAATGAAAGAATGGATTTATTTACATAGAGAAGAACCTCCAGAGGGATTAATAATAAACAAATTAATTAAATAGTTAATATTTCAATAAGTTCCTATATTTAAGGTACTATACTTTAAAAAAATGCCACGTTTACCCGTTTTCTATTCTTGAGCAAGGAGTACCTTAACAAAAAAATTAGCGCCTAATTAACCAAATATATCACAGTATGACTTTAATTAAGATCTGTAAGTGGCTCATACCTTCTGTAGTCCCTTCTTGGGCTGATTCCAGGAACTACAGGAAGAAGTGTTGTCTTGGGGGGTGGGGCTAGTCCACATGTCCCCATCCTCTGCCTCCCATTGGCTGCCGCTAGCGCCAATCTCCTCCCCACCGGACCCCCAGCTGTCTTGCATAGATTTGGGGGCTGTTTGAAAATAAATAAATAAAATGTGCAAAATAAAAAATTATTTATTTTAAAACGAAATGATTTTACAATGTCTTAGATATGCAGGCCAACCACCAGGTGTCAGTATGCTTCAAAAACACTACCAATTAATTTTATTTCTAAAGCTTGTAAAAATCACAGATGCATTAACTTAAAAACAAATTAAAAAGTCAAAACATTCCCAGAATCCCAGATCTCACCTGGTTTGGAGGTTCCTGAGCCTCTGCCGAAGGATCCATTGGATTCGTGGCTGTTTTCTCCCCAGACTCCGGAGGCTTTGTGTGACTTCCCCCAGGCGGCAGTGCCATTATCCAACGTGGGGCTAGAAGAATCCGGCTCCACCCATGCCTCAGATTTGGGCTGAACATTGGGGAGCTCTCCACGACCTACAAATAAACAGTCTGTTTACTAGATAGCAACGAATGCAGTATAGTTCTGGGTCATTTACATATCTTATTGCCTTTATCTTTAGCAAAATAAATAATATTTTGGCAAACATGTCCAGAGATTCTCCTGATTAAAAAGGAAGGCGATGAGCCAGAGAAGGTAAAATATGGACTGGAAAAACATTTTAGGTATTTTTTCACTGTAAACAAGTCATTAGGAACCAAATAGACAACATATGGTTAAGGGTACTCTGTAAAATTAGGTGTTTTCACGTTCAATTTGTTATGTTAATGCAAAAATTACATTAAAAATAGACATTATATACACACCAGTAAGTCTAAAATATATTAGAATAAGTTTTTTGGAGGTTTTACTCCATATGAGCCTGAAATGAAAAAATATACTAGAAATGAACACTTCCTATGTGGCCTGACACGTGAATAGTTGTTTGCATCATTCAAAGGAGGGGGGGGGGGTAGTAACACAATCTGATAAATGCAATGTGGAGAACAGAGCCTGCTCACAGGAGGACAGAGGGGAAAAAAAAAAAAAAGACAGCAAACGTCTTTGTCTGCCATCGCTCCTGAACGCTGCCAAGAACAGAAATAGAAAGCTTTCATGGGGCCGGGAGCAGGGCCCGAGGGCCAATTCTGTCAAGCCAAACACAAGGCGGACATGTCTTTTTAACTGCAGGACGCAGGCCAGCTGGCAGCAAAGCAATGCAGAATGCATGCCATCACATGGTTATGTTAAAGCTCTGAAACAGAACTCCTGCATCAAGCTCACTCTTGACAGCCGGGATAGTGCCAGCTCCAAGGGAAGATCTACTCCAAACTCTCATTACATGCACACACACACAGGAGATTTTTGTAGATTACTTCTGATTTATACTCCTTTTGAATTCTGGATTCTGACTGGTCAGAAGGTGTTGATTCATTTTCTAGAACAGCAGCTCTGACCGAAGCACAGGTTTATAGTAATATGCTCTTTCTAATATTGTTGCTATAGTTACAGCTCATTCACAGGGCATGCGACATAAACAGATTTAAAAATACTCTTAATCATTAATATGGTAAAGTTTTATGTATGGAGATGTTTATTTAACATTTATGGAAGCAGTCAGCGCTTTGTAACAGTCCAAGGTAAAGCTATAAATTTAACTTTTCCAACACCTTCATGACAGAGGAGTTTACAGTTCATTTCTTACTTGTCAAACTAGAGATGCTGTAATTGTGCTATTCAGTACACAATGGTTTCGCTTGCCAAACCAAAACATATAACTTCACTTACTTGGGTTCACCTTGGGCATCCTATTTTGAGGAGGTCCTAGCTGGTTAGGAGAACCATTGTTGTTACCATCAGAGTGGTTCTGAGTCTGACCGTGGCTGTGGTGGTTAGGCCCAGTATGGTTGATGCTGTTGCCCCCATTGTTGCTGGTAGATGGGTTGCCCTGGGAGGAGGGGTTATTTCTGTCCCACATGTTCACGCAGCTTCTGTACGAATTAGGATCTCCCCACGTGGCGGTTCCATCATCAATCTCCATTTTCCTTCGGATTGAGGAAGGGGAAGGCTCTTCCCAGCCTGTAGCCTCGTCCCCTGGATCCTGCCTTCCTGTAGACCTCCAGCTAGAACCACTCTGCTTCACAGAATTTGGGCCAACCCAAGACCCCATGGATTCTTGAGGATTCTTTCCACCCCAACCCTGTACAGGACCATTTGAGCGTTGGGAGTCACGCCAATTTTCACCTCCTGGTGGAGCCGCTTTCCCCCATGCCTTCTGGGTTTCCTTCCAGCTCCCTCCATCTCCATTCCAAGAGGAACTACGAGAACCTTCCATTCTCCCTTCTGAAGGCTCTGTCCAATCTCCACTTGCACAATTTCCCCAGCCTGAAGAAGAACTAGGACCATTCCCACCAGGTTGTGACTTTACTTTGGAAGGACCATCATTCCAGGTTGAAGACTTGTCCTCTGATCCCCAAAACTGCCCACTAGAACCATTTGTGCAGGGACCATCTGGCATTGGCTCACCCCAACTACCAATAGAGCCATTAGACACTTTCTTGTTAGCAGGTGGCTCTCCCCACCCAGTGCCTGCCTGATTTGTTGGTGAGGACGGTCCTCCCCAACGTGGTGTTGGCATAACACGTGAAAGCCCCTCAGTCTTGTTCCCAGAGTCCATCCTAGGAGGCACATTAAGATTGGGATTGACACATCCTGCATGAGGTGGTGATCCAGTTGAAGGTGCATTAGAGGAAATACCCCGAACTTCAGTGCCACAGTCATCCTTGGGGCCAAGATTTTCATCCATTTCCCAGACTGTGTTCTGTCGGACAGGGGTTTGTCCCCAGCCGGAGTTACAAAGCACCCGAGGATCTAGGTCCTGCCTTGGTAGAAGTGGAACATCCATACTGGAGGACCGTTCTCTCCGTGCTTCACGTCCTTCGCTGCTGTCCTTGCTACCTTCGCTGCCTGGAGCATCAGTCCCCCAGGAATTCATTGGCTCCTGAGTGGAACCTTCACTTGCATCCCACCCGGTACCTTCAGTGCTTGACTGTTTGCTCCATTGGCCCCAGTTTGCATCCCCTCCCCCCTGTCCCCAAGAGGAGATGCCACCAGAATCCCATCCTGAGTCTTTTGATTCTCCACTCTTGGTGTCTCCATTACCCCACCGAGCATTACCATCTCCAGTGGCTGGCTCAGTGGGAGACTGACTCATTTTTCTCCCCCAACCATCCACAGGGCTCATTGGCTCTGCTTTAGTGTTCAGTCCATCAGTTTTAAGGTTCGGGGGCTCCATGCTGAAAGTCATGCTTGTTGGGGACTGGTGCTGCTCTGGGGTGTCCGGGTTTCCCCAGGCACAGTCTCCTACAAGGTTTCCATTTGTGCCTTGAATAGGTGCGACACCTCCTGGGCCACAGACGTTGGATGGGACTGAACTTGACCCACCCATACCACCAGTCCTCGTCCCCACCCCTGGACCATCATGTCCAAGTATGGGCCACGCGGCAGGGTTTGCGCTGGGGTTCAAGTTTATATTTGAAGTACCCCAATTGGACTGGCCTCTGGTACCAATGGACAAATCGGACTTGCCCTCAGAGGCCCAACCCCTGTTGGGGCCACCCTGACTAGAGAACATACTTGAGGAGTGATTAACACTGGCTTTGCTGATTGGATAGTGGCTGTGTTGGCTAGCTCCTGTAGCCATACTCATGCTGCTATTCACGACTGCTGACCTGTCAGCATCCAGGACACATTCTAATGACTCTGGGGATCTGGAAGTCCAAGTTTTAGTGTCCTTTTCATCAATAATCACTTGATTTCAATTAATACAGCTGCTACAGGTGGTGGTTGGGTCGCCAAAGAGCAAATTCTCATGCTGGGCTCCCAGGCCACTCTGATTGGCCAGCACTGTAAAGACAAGAAAAAACAAGACGATGGTAAGACATCTGGATAGTACACAATAGCCATGTTTACATGTAATTAATAATTCATGAATAATCTGAATGACATCTTATACAATTTAATCAGAATAGAGTAATCTGCAAGAAATTTCAATCTAATCAAATTGATTAATGGTAGGTTACATTTAAGAATAAAACAGCCGGGTAAAGTAAAATTACTGATTATAGACAATAATAAAACAATAATAATGTGAGGCACCAAGTTTACTAAAATAAACAGGTGCTGGGAATCTGCAACTGGAATAATTTTAACTGGATTGACAAAATCTCAGCCTGAAAATCTAGTGAACACTTCCCTTTGGCATTGAAAGAAAAGCAGCTGACATTGATCTATGACTTTCTCCGTCCACTACATCAGATATTTGTCATACATGCCTAATTTTTTCCCAGAATATTGCAATGCTCCCTGGACCATGTCACTGGTCATATTAGATGAAGTAAGTATATATATATATATATATACACACAGTGGTGTGAAAAAGTGTTTGCCCCCTTCCTCATTTCCTGTTCCTTTGCATGTTTGTCACACTTAAGTGTTTCGGAACATCAAACCAATTTAAACAATAGTCAAGGACAACACAAGTAAACACAAAATGCAATTTGTAAATGAAGGTGTTTATTATTAAAGGTGAAAAAAAATCCAAACCATCATGGCCCTGTGTGAAAAAGTGATTGCCCCCTTGTTATAACATGCTATAACTGTGGTTGTCCACACCTGAGTTCAATTTCTCTAGCCACACCCAGGCCTGATTATTGCCACACCTGTTCACAATCAAGGAATCACTTAAATAGGAGCTGCTTGACACAGTAAGGTCCACCAGAAGATCCTTAAAAGCTACACATCATGCCAAGACCCAAAGAAATTCAGGAACAATTGAGAAAGAAAGTAATTGAGAGCCATCAGTCTGGAAAGGGTTATAAAGCCATTTCCAAAGCT